>OZ025225.1:0-20039 GCA_964019055.1 Anthopleura xanthogrammica | reverse complement strand
ACCGTCACTTGGGCGCACCACGCTCTAATCAGTGGAAAAAAAACTGAGGCTATAAATGGTTTAACCGCGACTGTTATATTAGGTCTTATCTTTACGGGCCTACAAGCAATGGAGTATTATGAAGCCCCTTTCGCCATTTCAGATTCAGTCTATGGTTCTACTTTTTTCGTAGCTACGGGTTTTCATGGTCTTCATGTTATAATAGGAACAACGTTCTTAGCTGTTTGTTTAGTTAGGTTGATTTATCACCAGTTTACTCGTCATCATCATCTCGGCTTTGAAGCTGCCAGTTGGTATTGGCACTTCGTAGATGTGGTGTGGTTATTTTTATATATTTGTATATATTGGTGGGGAAGTTAATATAAATGAATTCCTTTATCATGTTTATAGATAGTGTAAATTTTATGACATTAGACCTCTGTCACTCTATGATAGTAGAGAAAGAAGTAGTTGAGGTTGAGGCTGTGCAAAATGTTTCTGGTCTCGATCTCTTAAGTTCTATGTCTTGGCAGTTGTTTTTATAGGTTTACCTTATTTTGAGTTATGAATAAATTTTTAACTCGTTGAGTATTTTCCACTAATCACAAAGATATCGGAACTTTATATTTAGTGTTTGGAATAGGATCCGGTATGATAGGCACAGCTTTAAGTATGTTAATAAGATTGGAATTGTCTGCCCCTGGTACTATGTTAGGGGATGACCATCTTTATAATGTCATAGTGACGGCACACGCCTTTATTATGATTTTTTTCCTAGTAATGCCAGTAATGATAGGAGGGTTTGGTAATTGGTT
The DNA here is from genome assembly GCA_964019055.1 of Anthopleura xanthogrammica. Lineage (NCBI taxonomy): Eukaryota > Metazoa > Cnidaria > Anthozoa > Actiniaria > Actiniidae > Anthopleura > Anthopleura xanthogrammica. The sequence goes on along the minus strand of OZ025225.1, from coordinate 19,245 downwards.
AGTGCCACTATATATTGGCGCCCCCGATATGGCCTTCCCACGACTAAATAATATTAGTTTTTGGTTACTTCCTCCCGCGCTTATACTATTATTAGGCTCTGCCTTTGTTGAGCAAGGAGTAGGGACCGGGTGGACAGTTTATCCTCCTCTTTCTGGCATTCAAACGCACTCGGGCGGGGCGGTCGACATGGCCATCTTTAGCCTTCATTTAGCGGGTGCGTCTTCTATATTAGGGGCAATGAATTTTATAACAACCATATTTAATATGAGAGCCCCGGGATTAACGATGGATAGACTCCCACTATTTGTGTGGTCCATTTTAATCACTGCCTTTTTATTATTACTTTCCCTACCAGTTTTAGCGGGTGGAATAACCATGCTTTTAACAGATAGGAATTTTAATACAACTTTCTTTGACCCAGCAGGGGGTGGAGATCCCATCTTATTCCAACATTTATTTTGGTTTTTTGGGCATCCGGAGGTTTATATTTTAATTCTTCCAGGATTTGGAATGGTATCTCAAATTATACCAACCTTTTCTGCTAAAAATCAAATTTTTGGATATTTAGGCATGGTATATGCCATGTTATCTATTGGAATATTAGGCTTTATTGTGTGGGCACATCACATGTTTACGGTAAATTTCAGCCGCCGAAGGCAGCAATGTCTTCGTTTATTATCTCGCTATATGCTGGAAAAACCCTTTTTAAAAATAGGTGCTCGTCTAAGGTTAAGGCAGCTAAAATCTTATTTTTTATGGGGTTTACTAGCCGGAAATTAAAATTGGGATTAAATTGTTTACTACAACGACTCAAGTTTTAAGATCCTCAGAGACTGCACGCGAGAAATCCTGACAATGGTTAATTGGGTTTATTGAAACCCAGGGCCGCTTAGGAATAGCTCGAAAACCTCATGGCGCGGAATGTCTTTCTCTTTCCATTTCTCGCCCTCTTAAAGACACCCAAATTCTCTATCACATAAAATGTTTATTAGGGTATGGCCATGTCAAACTTTCAATGGTTGGGAAATATTATGTTGCAAACAGGAAGGTCTTAGTTGATATTTGCCCGCTTGAATGTTCGAGTGGCGGAGCTTGGTTAACAGGATTAATGGATGGGAAAGGGGCCTTCCTTGTTTCTCTAAAACATAACCCTAATACCCCAGAAAAAAAGGACATAAGTTTTTCCTTAGCCATATTACAGGCGGAGGGGTTTGCCTTAAGACCATTTTTTGATAAATTAGGGGGAAGCATAAGAAAAAATGAAAAGGATCACACTTTCATATGAGAGGTAAGAGAGAAAAAGGCTTTAATTCGAGCTATGCGCCTTCTTAAAAAACATTCGTTACGAACAAAGAAACGGGTTGATTTTTTGAAATGGTGTCGGGCATTAGAGTTAATTAATTATAAGTCAGGATTAAGATACAGTCCGAACCGCGGCGAAAGCCTCGGCTGGAAAACGCTTCGCTTATTGAAACGTTTTTAAACACATTAGTGGAATGGATGTTGACACAAGGGCTTACTTCACTGCAGCGACTATGATTATAGCTGTTCCAACTGGGATAAAGGTGTTTAGTTGATTAGCCACCATTTATGGTGGGGCTATTAGGCTAGATACACCTATGCTTTGGGCCATAGGGTTTGTCTTTCTTTTTACAATAGGGGGTTTAACCGGGGTCATTTTAGCTAATAGTTCGTTAGATATTGTTTTACATGACACCTATTATGTTGTAGCCCATTTTCATTATGTTCTATCAATGGGGGCTGTTTTTGCTATATTTGGTGGGTTCTATTATTGGTTTGGGAAAATAACTGGCTATTGTTACAATGAGCTTTATGGTAAAATCCACTTCTGGTTGATGTTTATTGGGGTTAATTTGACATTTTTCCCTCAACATTTCTTAGGCCTGGCGGGGTTTCCAAGGCGATATTCTGACTTTGTCGATGGTTTCGCGGGCTGGAATCTTGTTAGTTCCTTAGGGTCGACCATTTCAATTGTGGGTGTACTATGGTTTGTATATATAGTATATGATGCCTATGTTCGAGAGATAAAATTTATTAATTGAGTAGAGAACACTGGGTCTAGTTGGGCCTCTTTAGAATGGGTTCAACCGTCCCCTCCTTTGTCTCATACTTATAATGAATTACCTTTTGTTTATGGGCCTTATCGATCTTAACAAATTAAGAGATGAGAAAAATTTTCGAATAAAAATCTTTTAAAAATCAACCTCCTAGCCTCGCCCCAGAAGTTTGGGCGAGGCCCAGCTGGGCCTTAAAGGAGTTATGGTTGGAGACCTATTTAATTTCGTTTCCGATTACGACTTTAGGGTTACTTAAGAATCAATTTATTATTCGGGCGTTTCGCCGACAGATCGTAAGATCGAGCCAATTTAATAATGTACTATAGATATATGATAGTAGCTATTTTATTATTATTGTTGGGGGTGTTAGGAATTGTGCTGAATAGAGGACATCTTATAATTATGTTAATGTCAATAGAATTAATTTTGTTGGCCGCCTCTTTTCTATTTTTAATTAATTCTATTGTTACAGATGCTCTAATCGAACAAGTTTTTACAATTATGTTATTGACGGTCGCCGCGGCGGAGTCTTCTATTGGGCTGGCAATTATGGTGGCCTATTATCGAATAAAAGGAACGATCGCTATCAAATCTCTTAATTGACTTAGAGGTTAAGTTGCAAGAAAAAAAGGAATAAAGATGCCTCAATTGGAAACTGCTACTTATTTAACTCAATATAGATGAACCTTAGTCGCTTTATTTTTATTATTCTCTTTTTTGGTAATTTCCGTATTACCCGTTATTAAAACTAATTTTCTAATCAGAAGATCGGTTGGGGTAGGTTGGACCGGGGCCCCTAAAACATCTGACTTAAACAAGGGGCCTGCTTCGTTATGAAGTCAGGATAAAATTTAACATATTAACCCCCTTTAGGGGGCTATAATTAAGATGGGTGCTGCTTATTTTGATCAATTTAAAGTAGTGGATTTGATCGCCGTCACTAACTCGTCAATGATGATGATGTTGGCTGTGGCTGTAGCTTTGATATTGTTAAAGGGAGACCGATTAATCCCTAACCGATGGCAAGCAACTATGGAGTTGATTTATGATCACTTCCACGGGTTAGTAAAAGATAATTCGGGGACCCAGTACTTCCCCTTTGTTTTTTCCCTCTTTATTTTTATAGTATTCTTAAATATTTTAGGCTTATTCCCCTATGTCTTTACCGTAACAGTTCATGTAGTCGTTACGTTAGGCTTGTCATTTTCAATTGTAATTGGTGTAACTTTAGCTGGACTTTGAAAGTTCAAGTGGAACTTTTTAAGCATTCTAATGCCGGCCGGGGCTCCTTTAGGATTGGCCCCCCTTTTGGTAATAATTGAAACAGTAAGCTATATATCTAGGGCTATCTCTTTGGGGGTCCGTCTCGCCGCAAACTTATCAGCTGGCCATTTATTATTTGCCATTTTAGCTGGGTTTGGTTTTAATATGTTAACTACGGCGGGGGTTTTAAATATTTTTCCTGTTTTAATTATGGTTTTTATAAGTTTACTAGAGGCCGCGGTGGCGGTTATTCAAGCCTATGTATTTTCTTTATTAACTACTATTTATTTGGCCGATACCATTGTTTTACACTAAGTTTTTCTCAGGCGTAGTAATGTATATCTTAGTTTTAACTGTCCCCCTTTTGGGGGCCTTAATTTCAGGTTTGTTTGGTAGAAAGCTAGGTGAAAGGGGTGCTGGAATTTTTACTTCAAGTTGTTTAATTATAAGTTTGTCGTGGTCTCTTTTGATTTTTTATGAAACTACATTAAACTCTTCAACTGCGTATATAAAATTATGGCGGTGGTTGGACTCAGATTTAGTAACTGTCTGGTTTGGCTTACAATTTGATGCTCTTTCTGCAACCATGTTACTTGTTGTTACCGCCATATCTGCTTTGGTTCATATTTTTTCTACCGCCTATATGGACGGTGACCCCCATGTCCCTCGATTTATGTCCTATCTATCATTATTTACCTTTTTTATGCTTTTATTAGTAACTAGCGATAATCTCCCACAACTTTTTATTGGCTGAGAAGGTGTAGGGTTGTGTTCCTATTTATTAATAAACTTTTGATTGACCAGAATTGAGGCAAATAAGGCAGGTATAAAGGCCATGTTGGTTAATCGAGTGGGGGATATTGGGTTTGTCTTAGCTATGTTGGCCATTTGGGATCAATTTGGGTGCTTAGATTTTGCTTCTATTTTTAATACAGTGGCACTATCCCCCTCTAATAACACCACCCTAATATGTTTATTTTTATTTATAGGTGCTGTCGGTAAGTCTGCGCAGCTAGGATTACACACTTGGTTACCGGATGCAATGGAAGGTTGGCGTTGGGCCGTCTTGTCTAAGTAATTAGCCTTGATTATAAATACACTATATGCTGAAAAGACCTAGCGGGTTAATCAGCCGGTAACAAAGTTAGAAGTTAGAGATACCACTTAATAAATTGGTTTATGAGGTGGTTGGGCTTATGCCTTTCTTCGCTGTTGGTACCTCCGAGACTTTATGTGAACCCACTTCGAATTTCATGAGAAAGCTCGTTTTCTTGATGATCGTTGAAACAATTCATTTAATCTTAAAAATTTTAATAATAGTTATTCCGTTACTTGTAGCAGTGGCTTATTTAACTTTGGCCGAACGGAAGGTTTTAGGATATATGCAAGCTAGGAAAGGGCCCAATGTAGTAGGTGTTTATGGGCTGTTACAACCTCTTGCTGATGGTTTAAAACTATTTACTAAAGAATTGGTGATTCCTCACTACGCTAATTTGTTTATATATGTGGCGGCGCCAGTCTTTTCATTTACTTTAGCCCTAATTGCTTGGGGAGTTATTCCTTATGATAAAGGGGTTGTTATAAGTGATCTGAAAATAGGAATTTTGTTTACATTGGCCGTCTCTTCCATTAGTGTTTATGCTATTTTGATGTCCGGTTGGGCAAGTCAGTCTAAGTATGCTTTTTTAGGAGCTATTAGGGCGGCCGCTCAGATGATTAGTTATGAAGTTTCAATTGGACTAATAATAATAACAGTCATCTTGTGTGTCGGTTCTTTGAATATTACTGAAATAGTGCTAGCTCAAAGTAGTGGTATTTGATTTTTCTTTCCCCTGTTCCCGGCGGCCATGATGTTTTTTGCTTCGGCGCTAGCCGAAACTAATCGAGCGCCTTTTGATTTAACAGAGGGGGAGTCGGAGTTAGTGTCGGGCTACAATGTAGAGTATGCTTCTATGTCTTTTGCTTTATTTTTTCTTGCGGAATATGCTCATATAATATTGATGAGCTGTTTAACTACAATTTTATTTTTAGGAGGATGGCTCTCTCCTATTGTGTATTTAAAAGGTGGGCCGGCTTGGTTTGGCTTAAAAACCTCTTTTATAATTTTACTCTTTATTTGAGTAAGGGCCTCTTTCCCTAGAATGCGGTACGATCAATTAATGGCTTTACTATGAAAGTCTTACTTGCCCCTAAGTTTGGCTTTTGTAATTTTAGTGGCTAGCCTTTTATTTGGGTTAAATGGGTTGCCCCCCAGCTAACTATGGATGTATACTGAGTTTTATGGTATTTTGGTTTTATTAATTTTCAGTGTAGTTCTTTCTGCGATTATTTCTGGCGCCTCTTATATTTTAGGGGAGAAACAGCCGGATCGAGAGAAAGTCTCGGCTTATGAATGTGGGTTTGACCCCTTTGGGGCCCCAGGACGGCCTTTTTCTATTCGGTTTTTCTTAATTGGCATTCTTTTTCTTATTTTTGATTTAGAAATTTCTTTCCTTTTTCCCTGATGTGTTGTATACAATCAAATATCTCCCTTTGGTTATTGGACTATGGTCGTGTTTTTAGGCATTCTAACTTTAGGTTTGGTCTATGAGTGGTTAAAAGGTGGCTTAGAATGAGAGTAAGTCCCCTTTAGTTCTAAATTTGGGATTTTTTAAAGGTAAATGATATGGGCCTTAGAGTGAGCAAGTTATAAAGTGGAAGAAAAAGTCCTATCCGCTATGAGAGTAGCGGTCCCACCATTAGTGGTGGCGTAACAATTACTTATACCAACTCCGGTGTCTGCTTTGATCCATGCTGCAACCATGGTGACGGCAGGTGTTTTTTTACTAATTAGAACATCTCCCCTATTAGAGCAAGCCCCCATAGCTTTGATGGTCGTAACCATTGTTGGATCTCTTACGGCATTTATGGCCGCCACGGTTGGCTTGGTACAGAACGACCTTAAAAAAGTAATAGCTTATTCGACCTGTAGTCAATTAGGATACATGGTAATGGCTTGTGGGCTTTCCCAATATTCTATAAGTTTGTTTCATTTAATGAACCATGCTTTTTTTAAAGCTCTATTGTTCTTGAGTGCTGGGTCTGTGATCCATGCCTTAGCTGACGAGCAAGATATGAGAAAAATGGGGGGCCTTATTAGATCAATCCCCTTTACTTATACTATGATAGTTATTGGCTCTTTGTCTTTAATGGGCTTCCCTTATTTAACGGGGTTTTATTCTAAAGATCTAATTTTAGAGTTAGCCTATGATCAATATTATTTAGCTTTTGCTCATTGGTTGGGGGTTTTCTCTGCCCTATTAACAGCCGTTTATTCTTTTCGATTAATATATCTTACTTTTATATCAAATACCAACTCCAAAAAGGAAGTTTTTTCACATGCCCATGAGGGTTCTTGAAATTTAACCTTACCTCTAATATTATTAGCCTTAGGAAGTATTTTTGTAGGTTATTTAACCAAAGAGGTTATTTGGTCATTTCAAATTACCCTTTCTCCTATTATTCCCACTTTTATTAAGCTATTGCCTGTAATCTTTAGCCTTTTGGGGGCTGGGACGGCTATACTTCTTTATCATTACTCTTCACGAGCCTTTAATGCACCAGTCTCGCCGGTCGGCCTTGCTGGTTATACCTTTTTATATTCTGCTTGGCAATTTAATTATCTTGTTAATCATTTTTTGATTCAGAATGTGTGAAGGCTAGGTCATTTAATAACATTCCGAGCCCTGGATAAGGGGGTGTTGGAACTAATAGGCCCTAAAGGATTATCCCAATTCATAATCCGGCTCACCCAAGAGATAAGTAATTTGCAATCTGGTTTAGTTTATAATTACGCTTTAATAATTTTTATAACCATTGCCAGTTTTATGGTATTTAAATAAAATGAAAGAATTTTCTCAAGTCTCCCCCTTTGAATATCACGTCTAAAGTTTTTAAGTTACCCCGGTCTCAGTTTATTTCCCGGGCAATTCGCCGAAGGATGGTATTAGATAAGTAGGAGGTTAGGTTAAGGTAGACCGTTAGCCTTCAAAGCTAAAAGTGTGGGTTCAAGTCCCGCCCCTCCTGCTTATTAAATAATAGGCCCGATCGGATCTTAGTTAATAAAATTTAAGGTTGATGAATGAAACTCTTTTTTTAAGCATAATTATTTTATTATTAATCATTTATAGCGTAAAGAATCCTACTTTAAAAATATCCCTCCTAGTGTTGTTATTTATAAGTTATTGAGCGAGTATTGACTTTTTTCTTCCCTGGCAGAATGGGTTCTTAACTATTAATAATTGAGTTGCAACCACTAAAATGGTGATTCTTGTAGGTAGCTTATCTATTTTATTGATGGCCCCTCCTACCATGAGGGAGGGGGCTATTCCGGTTCTAATTTTAATGGTAGCCCTGGGAAGCATTCTTTTGGTTTCTGCGAGTAACTGGTTATCAGTTTATTTAGCTATTGAACTACCAACTCTTTCTCTTTTTATATTAGTAGCTCAAAAAAGGGGCTCTGGGTACAGTGTTGAAGCTGGGCTAAAATATTTTGTGTTAGGCGCGCTCTCCTCAGGCCTATTTTTGTTTGGGTGTGCTTTTTTATGCGGATTAACGGGAGGAACTAGTATTCCCTGTATAGATCTCGTGCTCAATCAAGAAGGTGCTCAAATTTTCCCAACCTCTGGCGTGATAACTCCTATAGGAGGTATATTAATTACAGGGGCTTTGTTGTTTAAGCTATCTGCGGCCCCCTTCCATATGTGGGCGCCGGATGTATATGATGGTGCCCCTACTACTACTACCGCTTTATTAGCGATCGTGCCTAAAGTTGGGATATTTTCTATTTTAGTTTCGATTGGGCCGGTGGCTAATGTGCTGTTGATTGGGGTAATATTTTCAATGGTGGTGGGTGCCCTCGGTGCTTTGAATCAAACCAAAATTAAACGACTATTGGCTTACAGTGGAATTGCGCATATGGGTTTCGTTCTCTGGGGAATAGAGATTGGGACTTTTGAAAGTGTGCAGGCTAGTTTAATATATATGATTTTGTATGTCATTATGTCTATTTGTGCCTTTACTATCGTATTGGCTTTAGGAGGTCTAAAAAATCTAATTGTGGAATTCAGTGGTCTTTCGAGAAGAGAGCCAACTTTAGCCATAACATTGGCTTTAACTTTTCTTTCCATTGCTGGAATTCCTCCTCTAATTGGATTTTTTAGTAAATGATGAATTCTATTGTCTGGTATTACCTATCAGTATTACTTAGTTTCAATTTTAGCCGTAGTTTGCTCCGTGGTGGCTGGTGTTTATTATGTTAGAATAGTTAAAATTATTTATTTTCAAGCCGATTCCTTTTTCTTAGTGGGCCTTAAAACCCTTAGAGAAAAAAAAAGGCTAAACTTTAGGAGGTCTCTGTTGATTGGGGCCAGCTTGTATCCAATTGGATTTATGATAATTTCCCCTAATTTATTGTTACAAGTGGCCCACTGGGCTACGGTGGGGCTATTCTAGAGGAGGTAGTTTGAAATTAGCACTTAATATTAAAAAATAAGTAAAATGGGTCCTTTGATTTTGGGGAATGTAGAAGGCGAGTGGCCCTTTTAATACATGCTAGTATGTAGCTACAATGATCTAAAGATCTAGTGGCAACTCATGCAGACAGGTGAGTAAACCCGGAATCCAAGGTGCTGGGCCGGAGTCTTATTAGGTAGAAGGTGGTGTAAAAGACCACCTTGCCGAAGATGGGCTGCTTGGTTGAAGCCACACTTTCACTGAAACAAGGGGAAGACTCACATAGAGGCAGCAGTAGAGAATCTTGTGCAATAAACGAAAGTATGACACAGAGAGGACACATTTAATTGAGCCCGTCAAATTAAGTGCCAGCCGACGCGGTTAAACTTAAGGGCTGGTCTTTATAAGTAAAAAGGCGTAAAGGATGTGTAGGCCAAGAAACGATCCAAGTAGGTAAATGGAATTTTTCTGGAGCGGTAGAATGTGAGGATAGAAAATAGAACCCCTAAGGTAAAAACTATTTACTACAAGGTAGGCTGAAACATGAGAGTGTGGGGAGCAAACAGGATTAGAGACCCTGGTAGTCCACACTGTGAACTTTGAAGATGATGCTTAGCAGACCCGAAAGGTAAAATCTTCCGCCTGAGTAGTACGATCGCAAGATTAAAATTCAAAAACTTTGGCTGTTCACTATTTCGATTAGAGGAGCGTGTAGTTTAATTCGATGGTCCGCGTGTTACCTTACCCCAACTTGAATCTGTGACCGGTATTGCATGGCCGTCGTAAGTTCGTGTATTAAGCTAGAAGGGACCCAACCCGGGCATTTGCCCGGAGGAAGTCAGGTCTTATGATCCGAATGTTGGGGGATTTTATGCGCTACATTTTCTTATATAATGAGAAACCTGGAAGGTGAGTCTCTAAAGTAAGAGTTCGGAAGGTCGCTGTAAGACGACTGGAAGTTGGATTTAATAGTAATCGGAAAGTAGGGCGTTCCGGTGAATTGGTACAAGTGTTAGCACAAATTGCCCGTCACCTTTACTTAGAATGGTTATTCGGATGTCTTCGGTGATTATGAATGCCTACGAGGTAAAGCAAGTCGTAACATGGTGAGGGAAGGGGAACCTTCCCTTGTCCGGCCTTCTTTCTGAGGAAGGCTATAAAATCAATTCCCTTTATTCAGGGCGATGAAAAACTTATTAAATAATTGACTAATTATTAACCAATTTGGTTATGATTTGCCGGAGCCGTGACAATTAAGCTTACAAGATGCTGCCCACCCGGTGATGGAGGAGATAATTTTTTTTCATGATCAAGTTATGTTTATATTAATCATAATTATTACAACAGTAATGTGGTTGATTCTAAAAGCCCTAAGTGGTAAAGCCTACCATAGATATTTAGTTGATGGTACTTTATTAGAAATAATTTGGACTATAGTTCCGGCTGTGATTTTAGTTCTTATTGCGCTCCCTTCTTTAAAATTATTGTACTTAATGGATGAAGTTATGGACCCTGGTTTAACTATAAAAGCCATAGGCCATCAATGGTATTGGTCCTACGAGTATTCGGATTATCAAACAGAAACTTTGGAATTTGACTCCTACATGGTACCAACATCCGATTTAAATAAGGGCGACTTTAGACTATTAGAGGTAGATAATAGATTAGTTGTTCCTATTAATACACATGTCCGAGTTTTAGTAACTGGGGCCGATGTATTACACTCATTTGCAGTCCCGGCACTTGCTGTTAAGATGGACGCAGTTCCAGGCCGCTTAAATCAAACTGGGTTTTTTATAAAAAGACCTGGGATTTTTTATGGCCAATGTTCAGAGATTTGTGGGGCTAATCACTCTTTTATGCCTATCGTAATTGAAGCGGTTTCTCTAGAAAAATATATCAATTGGGTGTTACAAGGGGCCTAAAATAAAATAAAAGATGAGTCAATTAGCCTTAAAAAATTTAATTAAAAGAAAATGACTTAGTGTAATTATTATAAGTTATTTATTTTTTATAGTTGTTAAATCAGGCGGCGATAATTTTATTTGTGTGAAAGTCATGCTTTTGAGTTTGGCTGTTCTATTAACGCATTATCCTTGGCTCTCTTTTAGTTTATTAATTATTTCTGTTTTAATGAATTTATTGAAGGGTTACTATTTACTAACTATCTTTGTTCTCTTTTTTCTTATAATGTTTAGGGTTGCTCTTTATAAAAAAGTTAAAGGTATTAGATGATTAATATTAATCTATTGATCAGCCCTCATTTTAATGTGAACGGGGACGATAGTTATATCTTATTGGGGGGAAACACTTTTTAAGTTCCTTTCGTATAACCAAATTGGCCCTGAACCCTTCGGCCTGTCGATGTCCTTTGCACAAAGCGAGGCGTCCTCATTTAAACTCGCCCCAGAAGTTTGGGCGAGGCCCAGCTGGATCTACTCAGTTGGTGCTCTGTCTATAGTAGAAGGTTTTGCCCAGACTCCTTTTGAAAATATGACATACCTTTTAGAGGTAAAAGGGCTCACCACCGGGTTTCCCAGCCGGGCCTCTCTGGCTCAAGTTGAAATAGATCCTTTAATTTCTAAACTAGAGAGCACGGGGCTGTTTCCTTTCAAGCCCAGCGTAATTGAGAATTTTAGAGGTCTATTAAAGGATTGGCATTGTGAGCCTCTCTTATTTTTATCAAACTTTTTTGAGGCCCACTTGTCGAAGTTAGCCTTAGTGGAAGAGAAGCTCCAAAGTATCGGCCTGTATCAAAAGAAACTATTCGGCTTACACCTATATAACGATTGGTTAGTTCTTACTACCTATGATGAATGTACTAGGATAGGCATTAATAGTATGACTCCCATGGGCCCCCTCGATACCTCGCAGCTTACAGATATTAAAATCTTCGGGTCCAACATAAAGCTTATGTTTGGGGAAAGACAAATTGAGATAGCGCTTTCTAACCTTAGAGAGACTAAGGCGTTGGGCCTGCAGGAACTTTGAGATAATTCCCCCCCCGAGCCCTTCGCCTTCGATAACCCTAATTTCGTTCACGGAGATTTAAATTTGCACAAGGGGCCCCGCCCAAATTCGTGGTTGATAGAACGTTTCACCCCCCCCCGAGGATCGAACCCCTTCGTAGACTCCTTCTCCCAATTTATGGGGCAGAAGGTAGTAAATGTCATATTTCCCCTCATAAATAATGGAGAGGGAGTGTTACATATAACTTTGGCGGATGGGTCCCTCCTATCTTTTCCTGTCGAAGTAAAGGTAGGAAACACCCCCTCGTCGTGGAGTCCTAGGCTGGAGTTAATGCCCGAGAGGATCAATTTTGTTAGCCCGAGGTTTTTCATGTTCTTGACACCCCCAACCGGGTTTTTTATGCCTACTAATCAAAATATCTTGGACATACCTCTAAATTGGGTTTGGGGGCCCCCACTTTTTTATAAAGGAGTCATAACTGGAAACCCGTTTGATTTCACTGACGATTATGATCATCCAGGGGCATTAAATTTAACAAAGAAGATTACAGAATCAAATATTTTTCATGATATGTCAGTCTATCAAACGAAAGGGCAGGGCCAGGGTAGCCAAGGGATCCTGAAGAACTTCGAGACTTTTTTGAAAAACTTCAATAAAGAAGAGTTAGCCCAGTGTGACCAATTACCCCCTGTGATTAAGCTTCCACGGGAAGAGCTATTTAGTAGAGGATATATTCAGCCTTCGGCGGCTGTAAGACTCTGGTTATACGGGGGAAACATCCACTCTCCTAATACTTCTTATGATCTTACACGTAAAGTTTTATATTTACCTAAGAAATTATTTCTGGTTAAGTCGCTTCGCCAACAAATCTTAAAATCGGAGGGGTCCTGTCAAGTAAGTCCATAAGTACCGATATGAGTACTTGATTTATAAGCTTTTCTTCAAGAGATGAAAAATTGATTAGGTTTAATTTTCCTTTTACTTTTTTTGGGAATAATTAACGTAATGAGAATTCCGAGAGATAATAATGTAAAATTAAAGAGAGCCGCTCTAGAATGATCTTTAGCAACCTTGACTGCCACTTTAATTTTATGGGCGGCCTTTGATTTGGAGGGCCAATTTCAAACCATAAATCAAACAGAGTGGATAGTCCCCCCGGCTTTAAATTTTAAATGGGGCCCCCTTTTTTTAGCTGTTGACGGAATTTCTTTATTTTTTTTAATTTTAACTGCGCTATTAATCCCAATATGTATTTTGATTAGTTGAAACTCAATAAGATTTTTATTAAAAGAATTTTTATTATGTCTTTTATTTTTAGAGGTTTTACTAATGGGTGTTTTTTCAGCGCTGGACCTGTTACTGTTTTATATATTATTTGAAGGAATATTAATCCCCATGTTCCTTTTGATCGGGGTGTGAGGTTCGAGAGAAGAAAAAGTACGAGCTTCTTATTATTTTTTTTTTTACACTTTTGTTGGGTCAGTCTTTATGCTTTTGGGGATATTTCAACTATACAGTAGTGTGGGTACAACCGACTATCAGGCCCTGTTAAACATAGAATTGTCCATTCCCACTCAAAAATGGATTTTTGCCGGGTTTTTCTTAAGTTTGGCAGTTAAAATCCCTCAGGTTCCATTCCATATTTGATTACCCCAAGCCCATGTGGAGGCCCCAGTTTCAGGCTCGGTTATTTTAGCCGGAATACTATTAAAGTTAGGGGGGTATGGGTTTTTAAGGTTTACTTGGCCAATTCTACCGGCGGCCACCGAATATTTTGCCCCCTTTGTTATTATGTTAAGTGTTATAGCAATAATTTATGGAAGCTTAACAACTTGCCGTCAAGTTGACTTAAAAAGACTTATTGCTTATTCTTCGGTGGCACACATGGGGCTTGTAACTTTAGGCTTATTTACTCATACGATTGAAGGATTAGTAGCGGCTGTCTTTATGATGTTGGCGCACGGCCTTGTGAGCTCAGCCCTTTTTATTGCTGTTACTTTTTTATATGAGCGCCACCACACCCGCCTTATAAAGTACTATCGCGGAGTAACTTTTTCCATGCCCATCTTTGTTAGTGTATTTTTGGTTTTAACACTAACCAACATGGCTTTCCCGCTTAGTTGTAACTTTGTTGGAGAATTTTTTTCGTTGCTGGCTGCTTTTGAGTATAATTTAGTGATTGGTGTATTAGCTGCCACCGGGATGGTTTGGTCGGCTGCATATTCTCTTTATTTGTATAATCGTGTCAGCTTTGGGGCTGCCTCAAACTACCTTCTTTTTACAAGAGATTTAAACAGGCGTGAGCTTTGAGCCATATCTCCTTTGGTAATACTAATTTTCATTCTAGGAATTTTGCCCTCTCTAATCATCGACCCTATTAAAAATGCTATAATGTTTATCCCTGGAGGGGCTTAACCAAATGATTACGATGTGTTTTTTTACCTTATCATTTGGGACTGTTGCTTCTGGAATAATGGTTATATCTGCGCTTAATCCTGTCCACTCTGTCTTTTGGTTAGTAGTTGCCTTTACAAGCTCTGCGGCCCTCTTCATCTTATTGGGGGTAGATTTTATTGCTTTGATATTTATAATAATATATGTGGGAGCAATAGCCATCCTATTTTTGTTTGTGATAATGATGTTAAATTTAACAGACTTTTCCCCAGCCTTTCGACAGGGGGGAGAGGCAGATATGACAAACTATGTTCCAATAGGACTGGCCGTTGGAACCCTTTTTTTTGAGGCTATCGCTTCAAGTTGGCTCATCATGGGCGGCCCTTATGTTTATAGAGGCCTATTGGGCGCGTGGGACCTAGCTAATCCTTGGTTTCTAAAAAAATATCATAATATTGAGGCAATTGGGCGAATATTGTACACCGATTGTTATTACCTCTTTATTTTAGCCAGTTTTATACTATTAGTGGCCATGGTTGGGGCAATAGTGCTTACCCAGGAGATTGGGATAGAAGTAGGCCCCACTGCTAAGAAACAAGACATCTTCTCTCAAACTAGTCGTGCTCAGATCTAATTTAGATTAAGAAGAACATTTCAGTTAATGGTGCAATTAAGAAAACAAAATCCCATCTTATCCATTGTGAATGGACTAATTATTGATTTACCGGCCCCCGCCAATCTTAGTTATATGTGGAACTTCGGTTCTTTATTAGGGGTGTGTTTAGTTATACAAATTGCTACAGGTATATTTTTGGCAATGCATTATTGTGCAGATGTAAGCTTAGCTTTCGCTTCAGTGGACCATATTATGCGTGATGTTAATTATGGGTTTTTATTAAGATACTTTCACGCCAATGGGGCCTCTATGTTTTTTTTATGTCTTTATATTCATATTGGTCGAGGGCTATACTATGGAAGTTATGCTAGAGTTGAAGTTTGGAATGTTGGTGTTGTTTTATTAATATTGACAATGGCAACGGCTTTCATTGGATACGTTTTACCTTGGGGACAAATGTCCTTTTGGGGCGCGACCGTTATTACTAACTTACTATCTGCAATTCCCTATGTGGGTACAGATATTGTTCAATGGGTGTGGGGAGGATTTAGTGTGTCTAATGCTACACTTAATCGCTTTTTCAGCCTTCATTACTTATTTCCTTTCCTTTTAGTGGCTTTAGCGGCCGTTCATTTAATTTGTTTACATGTTGATGGCTCTAATAACCCTATTGGGGTAAGATCGGACCTTGATAAAGTGTCCTTCCATGTTTATTATACATCAAAAGATTGGTATGGCATAGTGGCGTTCGCAGTGTTTTTTTGTTCTCTTGTGTACCTGGCCCCTAATTTATTAGGAGATCCTGAGAATTTTATTCAAGCTAATCCCTTGGTAACTCCAGTGCACATTCAACCAGAGTGGTATTTTTTATTTGCCTACGCTATATTACGTTCTATTCCTAATAAATTGGGAGGGGTTGTAGCCATGTTTGCTAGTCTTTTAGTATTATTTTTACTCCCCTGGCTTCATAGTAGCCGATTTAGAGGATTAACCTTCCGGCCGTTAGGTCGAATTGCCTTTTGGTTTTTAATTGCAGATTTCTTATTGCTTACTTGGATAGGGTCTCAACCTGTTGAAGAGCCCTTTATTCTGGTGGGACAATTGGCCTCTGTTTTTTATTTCTCTTACTTTTTAATAATAACCCCCTTATTAGGATATATTGAAAACCGCCTGCTATTTCCAAAGGGGGAGTGGTAGGTAATAAAGCTGGAACAATTTAATTAAGTTATTTCAGATTTTACTATTAATATTATTTACTTCTTTATTTTATGGGTTATTACTAATGGGATATGATTATAAGCGATAATTAGTGAATATTATCTTGCGAGCGGGGCCCCCCGACGTTGTGCATTTTTCCCCTTCTCAAATAATCTGAGACCCAGGTTTATCCTTCCGATGGCGGCTTTGTCGCGAGATAGAAGGATTAGAAGGGGATAGTGTTTTCCAAGGTGCATTGGACCATTTTGAGAATGATTTTTTGGGGGCCCCATAAAAGGGGCCCTATCCACTTTCTTCTCAGGGTTAGTTTGTGGAAACGATGAATTTTGTCAAAATTTTTTACTTTTTAGTTAAAAGTGGCCCAGCTAGGGGCAACTCATGATCGAAAGATTTCGTAGAGTGGACTAATGGTAAGTCACCAGACTCATCATCTGGAGATGCAGGTTCAATTCCTGCCTCTACAATCAATTAAATTAAAAAGAGGAACGAATGGCAAGCTAGGGTGCACTAATAAGACGGAAAGCCCGAAAAGACGAGGGAGAAGTTTTGAACTCGGATGTCTT
Source organism: Anthopleura xanthogrammica (assembly GCA_964019055.1). NCBI lineage: Eukaryota > Metazoa > Cnidaria > Anthozoa > Actiniaria > Actiniidae > Anthopleura > Anthopleura xanthogrammica. Next base: position 2,649 of record OZ025225.1, on the reverse strand, counting down.
CGCGGAAACGCAGAGAAATAAACTGGAAACTGAAACATCTAAGTACCAGAGCCGATTGGCACAGAGAAATCAAACGAGCTTCCGTGAGTAGCGGCGAGCGAAAGCGGAAAAGTCCTCAATGAGTTAGTAGTGGAAGATAGGTGTCTACACATCTAAGACTAAATGTTAGTGCACACCGAAAGAGAGAGTACTGTGAAGGAAGGCTGAAAGAGACTTGAAAAGATCTTAAAATAAGTTCCCTTAAGCAGACATATTATGTCGTACCTTTTGTATAATGGGTTCGCAAGGAAAAATTTGGCAAACTTAAGTTTAGAGACGAAGGTGTAGTGAAATCAAGGGGAAATCTCCTCTTCAAGTCAAATTACCCGAAACCAAGTGACCTAGCCCTGGGTAGTTCAAAGGAACGAACCGTTGATTGTAGCAAAAATCTCGGATGACCTGTGGCTAGGGGTGAAAGACTAATCAAACTTGGAGATAGCTGGTTTTCTGCGAAAACTATTGAAGTAGTGCGTCCAAGAAACTTAATTTTATATGATAAAGCTCAATCGCTCGGAGAGGGATTAACTCTGAATATAAAAAATTAAGGTGGATAGACAGACAGTGGGCGATAAGGTCAATTGTCAAAAGGGGTAAGCCCTAATCAGAAGTTAAAGCCACAGATCAAAGTTTTTTATCAAGTGTGAAAGGGATGTGGAATTTAGACAATGAGGAAGTAGGCTTGGAACCAGCCATCTTTGAAAGATGACGTAAAAGTTCACTCAAGAAATTCTTTTATCCCTAAAATTATGGTGGCTAAAGTTGAGCTGAAACTCTGAGAGCGAAGTAGGCTTCACAGTAGCCGATTTAGAAGATTATAAGAAAATATAATCATTTGAAAATTATTTGCTCGGTAGCAGAACGGACTGTAATATTGGTTCGGCGAGAGCCCAACCATCAGAAGTGATAATGCGAACATGAGTAAAAAATCGTTGGATCACTCCCCCAAGGCTTCAATTATAAATTGGGTTATACAGCCCCTAAGATAGTAACCCTCTGGTTGCGTCAATGGGTCTTATAAAAAACGCACGAAGTGCCAGGAAAGATTTATAAATTTTTACTGTACTAGTCTAACGCAAGTGGGGTGAAGTGAGGAGAGAACTTCTCTTAAGGAACTCGGCAAAATCTGGGCTTCGACTGTTTACCAAAAACATAGCTCTCTGCTAAAGCTAAATGCTGAAGTATGGAGGGTGAGGCCTGCCCAATGGTTGTATCTAAAAGAGTTGGCTAAGGTCAACTTCATAAGGGCAATTGAATGGCCGCGGTAACACTGACCGTGATAATGTAGCGTAATCAATAGCCAATTAATTGTTGGCCGGTATGAATGGCGTTACGAAGGCCCCACTGTCTTAAGAGGACTCTCCATGAAATTGAATTCGTAGTGAAGATGCTACGTCCATATTGTAAGACGAAAAGACCCCATTGAGCTTTACTAAAGACTTGCATGGCTCAAAATAATTTGATTTAAATAAAAAGTTTAGATAATGTGGGACCCGTTTCCGGTTAATGAAACACCACTCTTTTATTTTAAGAGAGCTAACATTACAGGGATAGTGTAAGTTGGATAGTTTGGTTGGGGCGACCACCTTTTAAAAGGTAACGAAGGTGAGCTTAAGGTCCGTAGTTAATAGCCGGTGGCCTGACTGCAAGGGGGACGTCTCGAGCAGACACGTCCTTAGGGATGTGGACTATAGTGACCCGTCATCTTAGTGTGGAATAGTTGACGATCAACGAATAAAAGCTACCATGGGGATAACAGCGTTATATCGTTAGAGAGTTTTCATCGACGACGATGTTTGCGACCTCGATGTTGAATTGCGGCACCCTGGGGTGCAGCCGCCCCCAAGGGTTGGTCTGTTCGTCCATTAAAGCCGTACATGATTTGAGTTAAAAGCGTGGCAACACAGCTTGGTTTCTATCTACAATATGAAGAAACATCAATATAATTATCTTCTAGTACGAAAGGACCGAAGAATTAGCGATCCTCTTATTTTTACAAGTTACGATCGATCCATTGGCCCCCTAGTCCGAGGCCTCATAGTTAATCACTGATTGCCTCTTAAGTGTGAAAATTATATTGAACTGTTTGATGTAAAGTAAAATTATAATTATGCAGGAGCCCCGTTAAAAGGGGCCCCTTGGGTAAGGATTAAGAGTGTATAAACCTAGTTCTAAAGTAAGTAAATGAAATCTACTGTTTATCATCCTTATCATTTAGTAGACCCCAGTCCTTGGCCCTACATAGGAGCTTGCGGAGCTCTTTTTATAACTGTAGGTAGTGTCGTATATTTTCATTATAGCCAAAGTTGAGTTTTGTTAATGGGGGCCATAACCCTTGGTCTAACTATGTTAGTTTGATGGAGAGATGTCATAAGAGAGGCTACTTTTCAAGGTCTTCACACCGTGGTTGTAAAACAAGGTTTAAAATATGGAATGCTTTTATTTATTCTTTCTGAAGTCTTGTTTTTCTTTTCCTTTTTTTGGGCTTTTTTTCATAGTAGCATAGCCCCCAACGTGGAGCTAGGTGCAGTTTGGCCGCCCCAAGGAATAAATCCATTAAATCCCTTTTCAGTGCCTCTTTTAAACACAGCTGTTCTATTAAGCTCGGGAGCC
>CAXHSA010000113.1:0-36778 GCA_964019055.1 Anthopleura xanthogrammica | reverse complement strand
GAGCAAAAAGTGGGGGTTTCAGCAAACAGGTCACGCCGTAAGCGAAAAACCTGGTTTTGAGAGCCAAAATGGCCATTTTTCAGTTTTTTGGGCTAAAAAGTTTTTTTTCCCAGCAAAACAGTGTTTTGGACACCCAAAATGTGCTTTTCTCGTCCAAAACTTGCGTTTAGCAGTGAAAACGTCGTGTTTTGAGCAAAAGAAAATTCTCAGCAAATTTCAAATGTTCTCAGCCAAAAACAGTTTTTTTGACCAAAAAGCACCTTTACTCAGCCAAAACCGAATTTTTTTTCGCCAAAACGTCGTGTTTTTATCTCAAGAGGTATTATCATGAGCAAAAAGTGGGGGTTTCAGCAAACAGGTCACGCCGTAAGCGAAAAACCTGGTTTTGAGAGCCAAAATGGCCATTTTTCAGTTTTTTGGGCTAAAAAGTTTTTTTTCCCAGCAAAACAGTGTTTTGGACACCCAAAATGTGCTTTTCTCGTCCAAAACTTGCGTTTAGCAGTGAAAACGTCGTGTTTTGAGCAAAAGAAAATTCTCAGCAAATTTCAAATGTTCTCAGCCAAAAACAGTTTTTTTGACCAAAAAGCACCTTTACTCAGCCAAAACCGAATTTTTTTTCGCCAAAACGTCGTGTTTTTATCTCAAGAGGTATTATCATGAGCAAAAAGTGGGGGTTTCAGCAAACAGGTCACGCCGTAAGCGAAAAACCTGGTTTTGAGAGCCAAAATGGCCATTTTTCAGTTTTTTGGGCTAAAAAGTTTTTTTTCCCAGCAAAACAGTGTTTTGGACACCCAAAATGTGCTTTTCTCGTCCAAAACTTGCGTTTAGCAGTGAAAACGTCGTGTTTTGAGCAAAAGAAAATTCTCAGCAAATTTCAAATGTTCTCAGCCAAAAACAGTTTTTTTGACCAAAAAGCACCTTTACTCAGCCAAAACCGAATTTTTTTTCGCCAAAACGTCGTGTTTTTATCTCAAGAGGTATTATCATGAGCAAAAAGTGGGGGTTTCAGCAAACAGGTCACGCCGTAAGCGAAAAACCTGGTTTTGAGAGCCAAAATGGCCATTTTTCAGTTTTTTGGGCTAAAAAGTTTTTTTTCCCAGCAAAACAGTGTTTTGGACACCCAAAATGTGCTTTTCTCGTCCAAAACTTGCGTTTAGCAGTGAAAACGTCGTGTTTTGAGCAAAAGAAAATTCTCAGCAAATTTCAAATGTTCTCAGCCAAAAACAGTTTTTTTGACCAAAAAGCACCTTTACTCAGCCAAAACCGAATTTTTTTTCGCCAAAACGTCGTGTTTTTATCTCAAGAGGTATTATCATGAGCAAAAAGTGGGGGTTTCAGCAAACAGGTCACGCCGTAAGCGAAAAACCTGGTTTTGAGAGCCAAAATGGCCATTTTTCAGTTTTTTGGGCTAAAAAGTTTTTTTTCCCAGCAAAACAGTGTTTTGGACACCCAAAATGTGCTTTTCTCGTCCAAAACTTGCGTTTAGCAGTGAAAACGTCGTGTTTTGAGCAAAAGAAAATTCTCAGCAAATTTCAAATGTTCTCAGCCAAAAACAGTTTTTTTGACCAAAAAGCACCTTTACTCAGCCAAAACCGAATTTTTTTTCGCCAAAACGTCGTGTTTTTATCTCAAGAGGTATTATCATGAGCAAAAAGTGGGGGTTTCAGCAAACAGGTCACGCCGTAAGCGAAAAACCTGGTTTTGAGAGCCAAAATGGCCATTTTTCAGTTTTTTGGGCTAAAAAGTTTTTTTTCCCAGCAAAACAGTGTTTTGGACACCCAAAATGTGCTTTTCTCGTCCAAAACTTGCGTTTAGCAGTGAAAACGTCGTGTTTTGAGCAAAAGAAAATTCTCAGCAAATTTCAAATGTTCTCAGCCAAAAACAGTTTTTTTGACCAAAAAGCACCTTTACTCAGCCAAAACCGAATTTTTTTTCGCCAAAACGTCGTGTTTTTATCTCAAGAGGTATTATCATGAGCAAAAAGTGGGGGTTTCAGCAAACAGGTCACGCCGTAAGCGAAAAACCTGGTTTTGAGAGCCAAAATGGCCATTTTTCAGTTTTTTGGGCTAAAAAGTTTTTTTTCCCAGCAAAACAGTGTTTTGGACACCCAAAATGTGCTTTTCTCGTCCAAAACTTGCGTTTAGCAGTGAAAACGTCGTGTTTTGAGCAAAAGAAAATTCTCAGCAAATTTCAAATGTTCTCAGCCAAAAACAGTTTTTTTGACCAAAAAGCACCTTTACTCAGCCAAAACCGAATTTTTTTTCGCCAAAACGTCGTGTTTTTATCTCAAGAGGTATTATCATGAGCAAAAAGTGGGGGTTTCAGCAAACAGGTCACGCCGTAAGCGAAAAACCTGGTTTTGAGAGCCAAAATGGCCATTTTTCAGTTTTTTGGGCTAAAAAGTTTTTTTTCCCAGCAAAACAGTGTTTTGGACACCCAAAATGTGCTTTTCTCGTCCAAAACTTGCGTTTAGCAGTGAAAACGTCGTGTTTTGAGCAAAAGAAAATTCTCAGCAAATTTCAAATGTTCTCAGCCAAAAACAGTTTTTTTGACCAAAAAGCACCTTTACTCAGCCAAAACCGAATTTTTTTTCGCCAAAACGTCGTGTTTTTATCTCAAGAGGTATTATCATGAGCAAAAAGTGGGGGTTTCAGCAAACAGGTCACGCCGTAAGCGAAAAACCTGGTTTTGAGAGCCAAAATGGCCATTTTTCAGTTTTTTGGGCTAAAAAGTTTTTTTTCCCAGCAAAACAGTGTTTTGGACACCCAAAATGTGCTTTTCTCGTCCAAAACTTGCGTTTAGCAGTGAAAACGTCGTGTTTTGAGCAAAAGAAAATTCTCAGCAAATTTCAAATGTTCTCAGCCAAAAACAGTTTTTTTGACCAAAAAGCACCTTTACTCAGCCAAAACCGAATTTTTTTTCGCCAAAACGTCGTGTTTTTATCTCAAGAGGTATTATCATGAGCAAAAAGTGGGGGTTTCAGCAAACAGGTCACGCCGTAAGCGAAAAACCTGGTTTTGAGAGCCAAAATGGCCATTTTTCAGTTTTTTGGGCTAAAAAGTTTTTTTTCCCAGCAAAACAGTGTTTTGGACACCCAAAATGTGCTTTTCTCGTCCAAAACTTGCGTTTAGCAGTGAAAACGTCGTGTTTTGAGCAAAAGAAAATTCTCAGCAAATTTCAAATGTTCTCAGCCAAAAACAGTTTTTTTGACCAAAAAGCACCTTTACTCAGCCAAAACCGAATTTTTTTTCGCCAAAACGTCGTGTTTTTATCTCAAGAGGTATTATCATGAGCAAAAAGTGGGGGTTTCAGCAAACAGGTCACGCCGTAAGCGAAAAACCTGGTTTTGAGAGCCAAAATGGCCATTTTTCAGTTTTTTGGGCTAAAAAGTTTTTTTTCCCAGCAAAACAGTGTTTTGGACACCCAAAATGTGCTTTTCTCGTCCAAAACTTGCGTTTAGCAGTGAAAACGTCGTGTTTTGAGCAAAAGAAAATTCTCAGCAAATTTCAAATGTTCTCAGCCAAAAACAGTTTTTTTGACCAAAAAGCACCTTTACTCAGCCAAAACCGAATTTTTTTTCGCCAAAACGTCGTGTTTTTATCTCAAGAGGTATTATCATGAGCAAAAAGTGGGGGTTTCAGCAAACAGGTCACGCCGTAAGCGAAAAACCTGGTTTTGAGAGCCAAAATGGCCATTTTTCAGTTTTTTGGGCTAAAAAGTTTTTTTTCCCAGCAAAACAGTGTTTTGGACACCCAAAATGTGCTTTTCTCGTCCAAAACTTGCGTTTAGCAGTGAAAACGTCGTGTTTTGAGCAAAAGAAAATTCTCAGCAAATTTCAAATGTTCTCAGCCAAAAACAGTTTTTTTGACCAAAAAGCACCTTTACTCAGCCAAAACCGAATTTTTTTTCGCCAAAACGTCGTGTTTTTATCTCAAGAGGTATTATCATGAGCAAAAAGTGGGGGTTTCAGCAAACAGGTCACGCCGTAAGCGAAAAACCTGGTTTTGAGAGCCAAAATGGCCATTTTTCAGTTTTTTGGGCTAAAAAGTTTTTTTTCCCAGCAAAACAGTGTTTTGGACACCCAAAATGTGCTTTTCTCGTCCAAAACTTGCGTTTAGCAGTGAAAACGTCGTGTTTTGAGCAAAAGAAAATTCTCAGCAAATTTCAAATGTTCTCAGCCAAAAACAGTTTTTTTGACCAAAAAGCACCTTTACTCAGCCAAAACCGAATTTTTTTTCGCCAAAACGTCGTGTTTTTATCTCAAGAGGTATTATCATGAGCAAAAAGTGGGGGTTTCAGCAAACAGGTCACGCCGTAAGCGAAAAACCTGGTTTTGAGAGCCAAAATGGCCATTTTTCAGTTTTTTGGGCTAAAAAGTTTTTTTTCCCAGCAAAACAGTGTTTTGGACACCCAAAATGTGCTTTTCTCGTCCAAAACTTGCGTTTAGCAGTGAAAACGTCGTGTTTTGAGCAAAAGAAAATTCTCAGCAAATTTCAAATGTTCTCAGCCAAAAACAGTTTTTTTGACCAAAAAGCACCTTTACTCAGCCAAAACCGAATTTTTTTTCGCCAAAACGTCGTGTTTTTATCTCAAGAGGTATTATCATGAGCAAAAAGTGGGGGTTTCAGCAAACAGGTCACGCCGTAAGCGAAAAACCTGGTTTTGAGAGCCAAAATGGCCATTTTTCAGTTTTTTGGGCTAAAAAGTTTTTTTTCCCAGCAAAACAGTGTTTTGGACACCCAAAATGTGCTTTTCTCGTCCAAAACTTGCGTTTAGCAGTGAAAACGTCGTGTTTTGAGCAAAAGAAAATTCTCAGCAAATTTCAAATGTTCTCAGCCAAAAACAGTTTTTTTGACCAAAAAGCACCTTTACTCAGCCAAAACCGAATTTTTTTTCGCCAAAACGTCGTGTTTTTATCTCAAGAGGTATTATCATGAGCAAAAAGTGGGGGTTTCAGCAAACAGGTCACGCCGTAAGCGAAAAACCTGGTTTTGAGAGCCAAAATGGCCATTTTTCAGTTTTTTGGGCTAAAAAGTTTTTTTTCCCAGCAAAACAGTGTTTTGGACACCCAAAATGTGCTTTTCTCGTCCAAAACTTGCGTTTAGCAGTGAAAACGTCGTGTTTTGAGCAAAAGAAAATTCTCAGCAAATTTCAAATGTTCTCAGCCAAAAACAGTTTTTTTGACCAAAAAGCACCTTTACTCAGCCAAAACCGAATTTTTTTTCGCCAAAACGTCGTGTTTTTATCTCAAGAGGTATTATCATGAGCAAAAAGTGGGGGTTTCAGCAAACAGGTCACGCCGTAAGCGAAAAACCTGGTTTTGAGAGCCAAAATGGCCATTTTTCAGTTTTTTGGGCTAAAAAGTTTTTTTTCCCAGCAAAACAGTGTTTTGGACACCCAAAATGTGCTTTTCTCGTCCAAAACTTGCGTTTAGCAGTGAAAACGTCGTGTTTTGAGCAAAAGAAAATTCTCAGCAAATTTCAAATGTTCTCAGCCAAAAACAGTTTTTTTGACCAAAAAGCACCTTTACTCAGCCAAAACCGAATTTTTTTTCGCCAAAACGTCGTGTTTTTATCTCAAGAGGTATTATCATGAGCAAAAAGTGGGGGTTTCAGCAAACAGGTCACGCCGTAAGCGAAAAACCTGGTTTTGAGAGCCAAAATGGCCATTTTTCAGTTTTTTGGGCTAAAAAGTTTTTTTTCCCAGCAAAACAGTGTTTTGGACACCCAAAATGTGCTTTTCTCGTCCAAAACTTGCGTTTAGCAGTGAAAACGTCGTGTTTTGAGCAAAAGAAAATTCTCAGCAAATTTCAAATGTTCTCAGCCAAAAACAGTTTTTTTGACCAAAAAGCACCTTTACTCAGCCAAAACCGAATTTTTTTTCGCCAAAACGTCGTGTTTTTATCTCAAGAGGTATTATCATGAGCAAAAAGTGGGGGTTTCAGCAAACAGGTCACGCCGTAAGCGAAAAACCTGGTTTTGAGAGCCAAAATGGCCATTTTTCAGTTTTTTGGGCTAAAAAGTTTTTTTTCCCAGCAAAACAGTGTTTTGGACACCCAAAATGTGCTTTTCTCGTCCAAAACTTGCGTTTAGCAGTGAAAACGTCGTGTTTTGAGCAAAAGAAAATTCTCAGCAAATTTCAAATGTTCTCAGCCAAAAACAGTTTTTTTGACCAAAAAGCACCTTTACTCAGCCAAAACCGAATTTTTTTTCGCCAAAACGTCGTGTTTTTATCTCAAGAGGTATTATCATGAGCAAAAAGTGGGGGTTTCAGCAAACAGGTCACGCCGTAAGCGAAAAACCTGGTTTTGAGAGCCAAAATGGCCATTTTTCAGTTTTTTGGGCTAAAAAGTTTTTTTTCCCAGCAAAACAGTGTTTTGGACACCCAAAATGTGCTTTTCTCGTCCAAAACTTGCGTTTAGCAGTGAAAACGTCGTGTTTTGAGCAAAAGAAAATTCTCAGCAAATTTCAAATGTTCTCAGCCAAAAACAGTTTTTTTGACCAAAAAGCACCTTTACTCAGCCAAAACCGAATTTTTTTTCGCCAAAACGTCGTGTTTTTATCTCAAGAGGTATTATCATGAGCAAAAAGTGGGGGTTTCAGCAAACAGGTCACGCCGTAAGCGAAAAACCTGGTTTTGAGAGCCAAAATGGCCATTTTTCAGTTTTTTGGGCTAAAAAGTTTTTTTTCCCAGCAAAACAGTGTTTTGGACACCCAAAATGTGCTTTTCTCGTCCAAAACTTGCGTTTAGCAGTGAAAACGTCGTGTTTTGAGCAAAAGAAAATTCTCAGCAAATTTCAAATGTTCTCAGCCAAAAACAGTTTTTTTGACCAAAAAGCACCTTTACTCAGCCAAAACCGAATTTTTTTTCGCCAAAACGTCGTGTTTTTATCTCAAGAGGTATTATCATGAGCAAAAAGTGGGGGTTTCAGCAAACAGGTCACGCCGTAAGCGAAAAACCTGGTTTTGAGAGCCAAAATGGCCATTTTTCAGTTTTTTGGGCTAAAAAGTTTTTTTTCCCAGCAAAACAGTGTTTTGGACACCCAAAATGTGCTTTTCTCGTCCAAAACTTGCGTTTAGCAGTGAAAACGTCGTGTTTTGAGCAAAAGAAAATTCTCAGCAAATTTCAAATGTTCTCAGCCAAAAACAGTTTTTTTGACCAAAAAGCACCTTTACTCAGCCAAAACCGAATTTTTTTTCGCCAAAACGTCGTGTTTTTATCTCAAGAGGTATTATCATGAGCAAAAAGTGGGGGTTTCAGCAAACAGGTCACGCCGTAAGCGAAAAACCTGGTTTTGAGAGCCAAAATGGCCATTTTTCAGTTTTTTGGGCTAAAAAGTTTTTTTTCCCAGCAAAACAGTGTTTTGGACACCCAAAATGTGCTTTTCTCGTCCAAAACTTGCGTTTAGCAGTGAAAACGTCGTGTTTTGAGCAAAAGAAAATTCTCAGCAAATTTCAAATGTTCTCAGCCAAAAACAGTTTTTTTGACCAAAAAGCACCTTTACTCAGCCAAAACCGAATTTTTTTTCGCCAAAACGTCGTGTTTTTATCTCAAGAGGTATTATCATGAGCAAAAAGTGGGGGTTTCAGCAAACAGGTCACGCCGTAAGCGAAAAACCTGGTTTTGAGAGCCAAAATGGCCATTTTTCAGTTTTTTGGGCTAAAAAGTTTTTTTTCCCAGCAAAACAGTGTTTTGGACACCCAAAATGTGCTTTTCTCGTCCAAAACTTGCGTTTAGCAGTGAAAACGTCGTGTTTTGAGCAAAAGAAAATTCTCAGCAAATTTCAAATGTTCTCAGCCAAAAACAGTTTTTTTGACCAAAAAGCACCTTTACTCAGCCAAAACCGAATTTTTTTTCGCCAAAACGTCGTGTTTTTATCTCAAGAGGTATTATCATGAGCAAAAAGTGGGGGTTTCAGCAAACAGGTCACGCCGTAAGCGAAAAACCTGGTTTTGAGAGCCAAAATGGCCATTTTTCAGTTTTTTGGGCTAAAAAGTTTTTTTTCCCAGCAAAACAGTGTTTTGGACACCCAAAATGTGCTTTTCTCGTCCAAAACTTGCGTTTAGCAGTGAAAACGTCGTGTTTTGAGCAAAAGAAAATTCTCAGCAAATTTCAAATGTTCTCAGCCAAAAACAGTTTTTTTGACCAAAAAGCACCTTTACTCAGCCAAAACCGAATTTTTTTTCGCCAAAACGTCGTGTTTTTATCTCAAGAGGTATTATCATGAGCAAAAAGTGGGGGTTTCAGCAAACAGGTCACGCCGTAAGCGAAAAACCTGGTTTTGAGAGCCAAAATGGCCATTTTTCAGTTTTTTGGGCTAAAAAGTTTTTTTTCCCAGCAAAACAGTGTTTTGGACACCCAAAATGTGCTTTTCTCGTCCAAAACTTGCGTTTAGCAGTGAAAACGTCGTGTTTTGAGCAAAAGAAAATTCTCAGCAAATTTCAAATGTTCTCAGCCAAAAACAGTTTTTTTGACCAAAAAGCACCTTTACTCAGCCAAAACCGAATTTTTTTTCGCCAAAACGTCGTGTTTTTATCTCAAGAGGTATTATCATGAGCAAAAAGTGGGGGTTTCAGCAAACAGGTCACGCCGTAAGCGAAAAACCTGGTTTTGAGAGCCAAAATGGCCATTTTTCAGTTTTTTGGGCTAAAAAGTTTTTTTTCCCAGCAAAACAGTGTTTTGGACACCCAAAATGTGCTTTTCTCGTCCAAAACTTGCGTTTAGCAGTGAAAACGTCGTGTTTTGAGCAAAAGAAAATTCTCAGCAAATTTCAAATGTTCTCAGCCAAAAACAGTTTTTTTGACCAAAAAGCACCTTTACTCAGCCAAAACCGAATTTTTTTTCGCCAAAACGTCGTGTTTTTATCTCAAGAGGTATTATCATGAGCAAAAAGTGGGGGTTTCAGCAAACAGGTCACGTCGTAAGCGAAAAACCTGGTTTTGAGAGCCAAAATGGCCATTTTTCAGTTTTTTGGGCTAAAAAGTTTTTTTTCCCAGCAAAACAGTGTTTTGGACACCCAAAATGTGCTTTTCTCGTCCAAAACTTGCGTTTAGCAGTGAAAACGTCGTGTTTTGAGCAAAAGAAAATTCTCAGCAAATTTCAAATGTTCTCAGCCAAAAACAGTTTTTTTGACCAAAAAGCACCTTTACTCAGCCAAAACCGAATTTTTTTTCGCCAAAACGTCGTGTTTTTATCTCAAGAGGTATTATCATGAGCAAAAAGTGGGGGTTTCAGCAAACAGGTCACGCCGTAAGCGAAAAACCTGGTTTTGAGAGCCAAAATGGCCATTTTTCAGTTTTTTGGGCTAAAAAGTTTTTTTTCCCAGCAAAACAGTGTTTTGGACACCCAAAATGTGCTTTTCTCGTCCAAAACTTGCGTTTAGCAGTGAAAACGTCGTGTTTTGAGCAAAAGAAAATTCTCAGCAAATTTCAAATGTTCTCAGCCAAAAACAGTTTTTTTGACCAAAAAGCACCTTTACTCAGCCAAAACCGAATTTTTTTTCGCCAAAACGTCGTGTTTTTATCTCAAGAGGTATTATCATGAGCAAAAAGTGGGGGTTTCAGCAAACAGGTCACGCCGTAAGCGAAAAACCTGGTTTTGAGAGCCAAAATGGCCATTTTTCAGTTTTTTGGGCTAAAAAGTTTTTTTTCCCAGCAAAACAGTGTTTTGGACACCCAAAATGTGCTTTTCTCGTCCAAAACTTGCGTTTAGCAGTGAAAACGTCGTGTTTTGAGCAAAAGAAAATTCTCAGCAAATTTCAAATGTTCTCAGCCAAAAACAGTTTTTTTGACCAAAAAGCACCTTTACTCAGCCAAAACCGAATTTTTTTTCGCCAAAACGTCGTGTTTTTATCTCAAGAGGTATTATCATGAGCAAAAAGTGGGGGTTTCAGCAAACAGGTCACGCCGTAAGCGAAAAACCTGGTTTTGAGAGCCAAAATGGCCATTTTTCAGTTTTTTGGGCTAAAAAGTTTTTTTTCCCAGCAAAACAGTGTTTTGGACACCCAAAATGTGCTTTTCTCGTCCAAAACTTGCGTTTAGCAGTGAAAACGTCGTGTTTTGAGCAAAAGAAAATTCTCAGCAAATTTCAAATGTTCTCAGCCAAAAACAGTTTTTTTGACCAAAAAGCACCTTTACTCAGCCAAAACCGAATTTTTTTTCGCCAAAACGTCGTGTTTTTATCTCAAGAGGTATTATCATGAGCAAAAAGTGGGGGTTTCAGCAAACAGGTCACGCCGTAAGCGAAAAACCTGGTTTTGAGAGCCAAAATGGCCATTTTTCAGTTTTTTGGGCTAAAAAGTTTTTTTTCCCAGCAAAACAGTGTTTTGGACACCCAAAATGTGCTTTTCTCGTCCAAAACTTGCGTTTAGCAGTGAAAACGTCGTGTTTTGAGCAAAAGAAAATTCTCAGCAAATTTCAAATGTTCTCAGCCAAAAACAGTTTTTTTGACCAAAAAGCACCTTTACTCAGCCAAAACCGAATTTTTTTTCGCCAAAACGTCGTGTTTTTATCTCAAGAGGTATTATCATGAGCAAAAAGTGGGGGTTTCAGCAAACAGGTCACGCCGTAAGCGAAAAACCTGGTTTTGAGAGCCAAAATGGCCATTTTTCAGTTTTTTGGGCTAAAAAGTTTTTTTTCCCAGCAAAACAGTGTTTTGGACACCCAAAATGTGCTTTTCTCGTCCAAAACTTGCGTTTAGCAGTGAAAACGTCGTGTTTTGAGCAAAAGAAAATTCTCAGCAAATTTCAAATGTTCTCAGCCAAAAACAGTTTTTTTGACCAAAAAGCACCTTTACTCAGCCAAAACCGAATTTTTTTTCGCCAAAACGTCGTGTTTTTATCTCAAGAGGTATTATCATGAGCAAAAAGTGGGGGTTTCAGCAAACAGGTCACGCCGTAAGCGAAAAACCTGGTTTTGAGAGCCAAAATGGCCATTTTTCAGTTTTTTGGGCTAAAAAGTTTTTTTTCCCAGCAAAACAGTGTTTTGGACACCCAAAATGTGCTTTTCTCGTCCAAAACTTGCGTTTAGCAGTGAAAACGTCGTGTTTTGAGCAAAAGAAAATTCTCAGCAAATTTCAAATGTTCTCAGCCAAAAACAGTTTTTTTGACCAAAAAGCACCTTTACTCAGCCAAAACCGAATTTTTTTTCGCCAAAACGTCGTGTTTTTATCTCAAGAGGTATTATCATGAGCAAAAAGTGGGGGTTTCAGCAAACAGGTCACGCCGTAAGCGAAAAACCTGGTTTTGAGAGCCAAAATGGCCATTTTTCAGTTTTTTGGGCTAAAAAGTTTTTTTTCCCAGCAAAACAGTGTTTTGGACACCCAAAATGTGCTTTTCTCGTCCAAAACTTGCGTTTAGCAGTGAAAACGTCGTGTTTTGAGCAAAAGAAAATTCTCAGCAAATTTCAAATGTTCTCAGCCAAAAACAGTTTTTTTGACCAAAAAGCACCTTTACTCAGCCAAAACCGAATTTTTTTTCGCCAAAACGTCGTGTTTTTATCTCAAGAGGTATTATCATGAGCAAAAAGTGGGGGTTTCAGCAAACAGGTCACGCCGTAAGCGAAAAACCTGGTTTTGAGAGCCAAAATGGCCATTTTTCAGTTTTTTGGGCTAAAAAGTTTTTTTTCCCAGCAAAACAGTGTTTTGGACACCCAAAATGTGCTTTTCTCGTCCAAAACTTGCGTTTAGCAGTGAAAACGTCGTGTTTTGAGCAAAAGAAAATTCTCAGCAAATTTCAAATGTTCTCAGCCAAAAACAGTTTTTTTGACCAAAAAGCACCTTTACTCAGCCAAAACCGAATTTTTTTTCGCCAAAACGTCGTGTTTTTATCTCAAGAGGTATTATCATGAGCAAAAAGTGGGGGTTTCAGCAAACAGGTCACGCCGTAAGCGAAAAACCTGGTTTTGAGAGCCAAAATGGCCATTTTTCAGTTTTTTGGGCTAAAAAGTTTTTTTTCCCAGCAAAACAGTGTTTTGGACACCCAAAATGTGCTTTTCTCGTCCAAAACTTGCGTTTAGCAGTGAAAACGTCGTGTTTTGAGCAAAAGAAAATTCTCAGCAAATTTCAAATGTTCTCAGCCAAAAACAGTTTTTTTGACCAAAAAGCACCTTTACTCAGCCAAAACCGAATTTTTTTTCGCCAAAACGTCGTGTTTTTATCTCAAGAGGTATTATCATGAGCAAAAGTGGGGGTTTCAGCAAACAGGTCACGCCGTAAGCGAAAAACCTGGTTTTGAGAGCCAAAATGGCCATTTTTCAGTTTTTTGGGCTAAAAAGTTTTTTTTCCCAGCAAAACAGTGTTTTGGACACCCAAAATGTGCTTTTCTCGTCCAAAACTTGCGTTTAGCAGTGAAAACGTCGTGTTTTGAGCAAAAGAAAATTCTCAGCAAATTTCAAATGTTCTCAGCCAAAAACAGTTTTTTTGACCAAAAAGCACCTTTACTCAGCCAAAACCGAATTTTTTTTCGCCAAAACGTCGTGTTTTTATCTCAAGAGGTATTATCATGAGCAAAAAGTGGGGGTTTCAGCAAACAGGTCACGCCGTAAGCGAAAAACCTGGTTTTGAGAGCCAAAATGGCCATTTTTCAGTTTTTTGGGCTAAAAAGTTTTTTTTCCCAGCAAAACAGTGTTTTGGACACCCAAAATGTGCTTTTCTCGTCCAAAACTTGCGTTTAGCAGTGAAAACGTCGTGTTTTGAGCAAAAGAAAATTCTCAGCAAATTTCAAATGTTCTCAGCCAAAAACAGTTTTTTTGACCAAAAAGCACCTTTACTCAGCCAAAACCGAATTTTTTTTCGCCAAAACGTCGTGTTTTTATCTCAAGAGGTATTATCATGAGCAAAAAGTGGGGGTTTCAGCAAACAGGTCACGCCGTAAGCGAAAAACCTGGTTTTGAGAGCCAAAATGGCCATTTTTCAGTTTTTTGGGCTAAAAAGTTTTTTTTCCCAGCAAAACAGTGTTTTGGACACCCAAAATGTGCTTTTCTCGTCCAAAACTTGCGTTTAGCAGTGAAAACGTCGTGTTTTGAGCAAAAGAAAATTCTCAGCAAATTTCAAATGTTCTCAGCCAAAAACAGTTTTTTTGACCAAAAAGCACCTTTACTCAGCCAAAACCGAATTTTTTTTCGCCAAAACGTCGTGTTTTTATCTCAAGAGGTATTATCATGAGCAAAAAGTGGGGGTTTCAGCAAACAGGTCACGCCGTAAGCGAAAAACCTGGTTTTGAGAGCCAAAATGGCCATTTTTCAGTTTTTTGGGCTAAAAAGTTTTTTTTCCCAGCAAAACAGTGTTTTGGACACCCAAAATGTGCTTTTCTCGTCCAAAACTTGCGTTTAGCAGTGAAAACGTCGTGTTTTGAGCAAAAGAAAATTCTCAGCAAATTTCAAATGTTCTCAGCCAAAAACAGTTTTTTTGACCAAAAAGCACCTTTACTCAGCCAAAACCGAATTTTTTTTCGCCAAAACGTCGTGTTTTTATCTCAAGAGGTATTATCATGAGCAAAAAGTGGGGGTTTCAGCAAACAGGTCACGCCGTAAGCGAAAAACCTGGTTTTGAGAGCCAAAATGGCCATTTTTCAGTTTTTTGGGCTAAAAAGTTTTTTTTCCCAGCAAAACAGTGTTTTGGACACCCAAAATGTGCTTTTCTCGTCCAAAACTTGCGTTTAGCAGTGAAAACGTCGTGTTTTGAGCAAAAGAAAATTCTCAGCAAATTTCAAATGTTCTCAGCCAAAAACAGTTTTTTTGACCAAAAAGCACCTTTACTCAGCCAAAACCGAATTTTTTTTCGCCAAAACGTCGTGTTTTTATCTCAAGAGGTATTATCATGAGCAAAAAGTGGGGGTTTCAGCAAACAGGTCACGCCGTAAGCGAAAAACCTGGTTTTGAGAGCCAAAATGGCCATTTTTCAGTTTTTTGGGCTAAAAAGTTTTTTTTCCCAGCAAAACAGTGTTTTGGACACCCAAAATGTGCTTTTCTCGTCCAAAACTTGCGTTTAGCAGTGAAAACGTCGTGTTTTGAGCAAAAGAAAATTCTCAGCAAATTTCAAATGTTCTCAGCCAAAAACAGTTTTTTTGACCAAAAAGCACCTTTACTCAGCCAAAACCGAATTTTTTTTCGCCAAAACGTCGTGTTTTTATCTCAAGAGGTATTATCATGAGCAAAAAGTGGGGGTTTCAGCAAACAGGT
Source organism: Anthopleura xanthogrammica (assembly GCA_964019055.1). Classification (NCBI taxonomy): domain Eukaryota; kingdom Metazoa; phylum Cnidaria; class Anthozoa; order Actiniaria; family Actiniidae; genus Anthopleura; species Anthopleura xanthogrammica. The sequence continues at coordinate 22,601 of CAXHSA010000113.1, read as the reverse complement.
CACGCCGTAAGCGAAAAACCTGGTTTTGAGAGCCAAAATGGCCATTTTTCAGTTTTTTGGGCTAAAAAGTTTTTTTTCCCAGCAAAACAGTGTTTTGGACACCCAAAATGTGCTTTTCTCGTCCAAAACTTGCGTTTAGCAGTGAAAACGTCGTGTTTTGAGCAAAAGAAAATTCTCAGCAAATTTCAAATGTTCTCAGCCAAAAACAGTTTTTTTGACCAAAAAGCACCTTTACTCAGCCAAAACCGAATTTTTTTTCGCCAAAACGTCGTGTTTTTATCTCAAGAGGTATTATCATGAGCAAAAAGTGGGGGTTTCAGCAAACAGGTCACGCCGTAAGCGAAAAACCTGGTTTTGAGAGCCAAAATGGCCATTTTTCAGTTTTTTGGGCTAAAAAGTTTTTTTTCCCAGCAAAACAGTGTTTTGGACACCCAAAATGTGCTTTTCTCGTCCAAAACTTGCGTTTAGCAGTGAAAACGTCGTGTTTTGAGCAAAAGAAAATTCTCAGCAAATTTCAAATGTTCTCAGCCAAAAACAGTTTTTTTGACCAAAAAGCACCTTTACTCAGCCAAAACCGAATTTTTTTCGCCAAAACGTCGTGTTTTTATCTCAAGAGGTATTATCATGAGCAAAAAGTGGGGGTTTCAGCAAACAGGTCACGCCGTAAGCGAAAAACCTGGTTTTGAGAGCCAAAATGGCCATTTTTCAGTTTTTTGGGCTAAAAAGTTTTTTTTCCCAGCAAAACAGTGTTTTGGACACCCAAAATGTGCTTTTCTCGTCCAAAACTTGCGTTTAGCAGTGAAAACGTCGTGTTTTGAGCAAAAGAAAATTCTCAGCAAATTTCAAATGTTCTCAGCCAAAAACAGTTTTTTTGACCAAAAAGCACCTTTACTCAGCCAAAACCGAATTTTTTTTCGCCAAAACGTCGTGTTTTTATCTCAAGAGGTATTATCATGAGCAAAAAGTGGGGGTTTCAGCAAACAGGTCACGCCGTAAGCGAAAAACCTGGTTTTGAGAGCCAAAATGGCCATTTTTCAGTTTTTTGGGCTAAAAAGTTTTTTTTCCCAGCAAAACAGTGTTTTGGACACCCAAAATGTGCTTTTCTCGTCCAAAACTTGCGTTTAGCAGTGAAAACGTCGTGTTTTGAGCAAAAGAAAATTCTCAGCAAATTTCAAATGTTCTCAGCCAAAAACAGTTTTTTTGACCAAAAAGCACCTTTACTCAGCCAAAACCGAATTTTTTTTCGCCAAAACGTCGTGTTTTTATCTCAAGAGGTATTATCATGAGCAAAAAGTGGGGGTTTCAGCAAACAGGTCACGCCGTAAGCGAAAAACCTGGTTTTGAGAGCCAAAATGGCCATTTTTCAGTTTTTTGGGCTAAAAAGTTTTTTTTCCCAGCAAAACAGTGTTTTGGACACCCAAAATGTGCTTTTCTCGTCCAAAACTTGCGTTTAGCAGTGAAAACGTCGTGTTTTGAGCAAAAGAAAATTCTCAGCAAATTTCAAATGTTCTCAGCCAAAAACAGTTTTTTTGACCAAAAAGCACCTTTACTCAGCCAAAACCGAATTTTTTTTCGCCAAAACGTCGTGTTTTTATCTCAAGAGGTATTATCATGAGCAAAAAGTGGGGGTTTCAGCAAACAGGTCACGCCGTAAGCGAAAAACCTGGTTTTGAGAGCCAAAATGGCCATTTTTCAGTTTTTTGGGCTAAAAAGTTTTTTTTCCCAGCAAAACAGTGTTTTGGACACCCAAAATGTGCTTTTCTCGTCCAAAACTTGCGTTTAGCAGTGAAAACGTCGTGTTTTGAGCAAAAGAAAATTCTCAGCAAATTTCAAATGTTCTCAGCCAAAAACAGTTTTTTTGACCAAAAAGCACCTTTACTCAGCCAAAACCGAATTTTTTTTCGCCAAAACGTCGTGTTTTTATCTCAAGAGGTATTATCATGAGCAAAAAGTGGGGGTTTCAGCAAACAGGTCACGCCGTAAGCGAAAAACCTGGTTTTGAGAGCCAAAATGGCCATTTTTCAGTTTTTTGGCTAAAAAGTTTTTTTTCCCAGCAAAACAGTGTTTTGGACACCCAAAATGTGCTTTTCTCGTCCAAAACTTGCGTTTAGCAGTGAAAACGTCGTGTTTTGAGCAAAAGAAAATTCTCAGCAAATTTCAAATGTTCTCAGCCAAAAACAGTTTTTTTGACCAAAAAGCACCTTTACTCAGCCAAAACCGAATTTTTTTTCGCCAAAACGTCGTGTTTTTATCTCAAGAGGTATTATCATGAGCAAAAAGTGGGGGTTTCAGCAAACAGGTCACGCCGTAAGCGAAAAACCTGGTTTTGAGAGCCAAAATGGCCATTTTTCAGTTTTTTGGGCTAAAAAGTTTTTTTTCCCAGCAAAACAGTGTTTTGGACACCCAAAATGTGCTTTTCTCGTCCAAAACTTGCGTTTAGCAGTGAAAACGTCGTGTTTTGAGCAAAAGAAAATTCTCAGCAAATTTCAAATGTTCTCAGCCAAAAACAGTTTTTTTGACCAAAAAGCACCTTTACTCAGCCAAAACCGAATTTTTTTTCGCCAAAACGTCGTGTTTTTATCTCAAGAGGTATTATCATGAGCAAAAAGTGGGGGTTTCAGCAAACAGGTCACGCCGTAAGCGAAAAACCTGGTTTTGAGAGCCAAAATGGCCATTTTTCAGTTTTTTGGGCTAAAAAGTTTTTTTTCCCAGCAAAACAGTGTTTTGGACACCCAAAATGTGCTTTTCTCGTCCAAAACTTGCGTTTAGCAGTGAAAACGTCGTGTTTTGAGCAAAAGAAAATTCTCAGCAAATTTCAAATGTTCTCAGCCAAAAACAGTTTTTTTGACCAAAAAGCACCTTTACTCAGCCAAAACCGAATTTTTTTTCGCCAAAACGTCGTGTTTTTATCTCAAGAGGTATTATCATGAGCAAAAAGTGGGGGTTTCAGCAAACAGGTCACGCCGTAAGCGAAAAACCTGGTTTTGAGAGCCAAAATGGCCATTTTTCAGTTTTTTGGGCTAAAAAGTTTTTTTTCCCAGCAAAACAGTGTTTTGGACACCCAAAATGTGCTTTTCTCGTCCAAAACTTGCGTTTAGCAGTGAAAACGTCGTGTTTTGAGCAAAAGAAAATTCTCAGCAAATTTCAAATGTTCTCAGCCAAAAACAGTTTTTTTGACCAAAAAGCACCTTTACTCAGCCAAAACCGAATTTTTTTTCGCCAAAACGTCGTGTTTTTATCTCAAGAGGTATTATCATGAGCAAAAAGTGGGGGTTTCAGCAAACAGGTCACGCCGTAAGCGAAAAACCTGGTTTTGAGAGCCAAAATGGCCATTTTTCAGTTTTTTGGGCTAAAAAGTTTTTTTTCCCAGCAAAACAGTGTTTTGGACACCCAAAATGTGCTTTTCTCGTCCAAAACTTGCGTTTAGCAGTGAAAACGTCGTGTTTTGAGCAAAAGAAAATTCTCAGCAAATTTCAAATGTTCTCAGCCAAAAACAGTTTTTTTGACCAAAAAGCACCTTTACTCAGCCAAAACCGAATTTTTTTTCGCCAAAACGTCGTGTTTTTATCTCAAGAGGTATTATCATGAGCAAAAAGTGGGGGTTTCAGCAAACAGGTCACGCCGTAAGCGAAAAACCTGGTTTTGAGAGCCAAAATGGCCATTTTTCAGTTTTTTGGGCTAAAAAGTTTTTTTTCCCAGCAAAACAGTGTTTTGGACACCCAAAATGTGCTTTTCTCGTCCAAAACTTGCGTTTAGCAGTGAAAACGTCGTGTTTTGAGCAAAAGAAAATTCTCAGCAAATTTCAAATGTTCTCAGCCAAAAACAGTTTTTTTGACCAAAAAGCACCTTTACTCAGCCAAAACCGAATTTTTTTTCGCCAAAACGTCGTGTTTTTATCTCAAGAGGTATTATCATGAGCAAAAAGTGGGGGTTTCAGCAAACAGGTCACGCCGTAAGCGAAAAACCTGGTTTTGAGAGCCAAAATGGCCATTTTTCAGTTTTTTGGGCTAAAAAGTTTTTTTTCCCAGCAAAACAGTGTTTTGGACACCCAAAATGTGCTTTTCTCGTCCAAAACTTGCGTTTAGCAGTGAAAACGTCGTGTTTTGAGCAAAAGAAAATTCTCAGCAAATTTCAAATGTTCTCAGCCAAAAACAGTTTTTTTGACCAAAAAGCACCTTTACTCAGCCAAAACCGAATTTTTTTTCGCCAAAACGTCGTGTTTTTATCTCAAGAGGTATTATCATGAGCAAAAAGTGGGGGTTTCAGCAAACAGGTCACGCCGTAAGCGAAAAACCTGGTTTTGAGAGCCAAAATGGCCATTTTTCAGTTTTTTGGGCTAAAAAGTTTTTTTTCCCAGCAAAACAGTGTTTTGGACACCCAAAATGTGCTTTTCTCGTCCAAAACTTGCGTTTAGCAGTGAAAACGTCGTGTTTTGAGCAAAAGAAAATTCTCAGCAAATTTCAAATGTTCTCAGCCAAAAACAGTTTTTTTGACCAAAAAGCACCTTTACTCAGCCAAAACCGAATTTTTTTTCGCCAAAACGTCGTGTTTTTATCTCAAGAGGTATTATCATGAGCAAAAAGTGGGGGTTTCAGCAAACAGGTCACGCCGTAAGCGAAAAACCTGGTTTTGAGAGCCAAAATGGCCATTTTTCAGTTTTTTGGGCTAAAAAGTTTTTTTTCCCAGCAAAACAGTGTTTTGGACACCCAAAATGTGCTTTTCTCGTCCAAAACTTGCGTTTAGCAGTGAAAACGTCGTGTTTTGAGCAAAAGAAAATTCTCAGCAAATTTCAAATGTTCTCAGCCAAAAACAGTTTTTTTGACCAAAAAGCACCTTTACTCAGCCAAAACCGAATTTTTTTTCGCCAAAACGTCGTGTTTTTATCTCAAGAGGTATTATCATGAGCAAAAAGTGGGGGTTTCAGCAAACAGGTCACGCCGTAAGCGAAAAACCTGGTTTTGAGAGCCAAAATGGCCATTTTTCAGTTTTTTGGGCTAAAAAGTTTTTTTTCCCAGCAAAACAGTGTTTTGGACACCCAAAATGTGCTTTTCTCGTCCAAAACTTGCGTTTAGCAGTGAAAACGTCGTGTTTTGAGCAAAAGAAAATTCTCAGCAAATTTCAAATGTTCTCAGCCAAAAACAGTTTTTTTGACCAAAAAGCACCTTTACTCAGCCAAAACCGAATTTTTTTTCGCCAAAACGTCGTGTTTTTATCTCAAGAGGTATTATCATGAGCAAAAAGTGGGGGTTTCAGCAAACAGGTCACGCCGTAAGCGAAAAACCTGGTTTTGAGAGCCAAAATGGCCATTTTTCAGTTTTTTGGGCTAAAAAGTTTTTTTTCCCAGCAAAACAGTGTTTTGGACACCCAAAATGTGCTTTTCTCGTCCAAAACTTGCGTTTAGCAGTGAAAACGTCGTGTTTTGAGCAAAAGAAAATTCTCAGCAAATTTCAAATGTTCTCAGCCAAAAACAGTTTTTTTGACCAAAAAGCACCTTTACTCAGCCAAAACCGAATTTTTTTTCGCCAAAACGTCGTGTTTTTATCTCAAGAGGTATTATCATGAGCAAAAAGTGGGGGTTTCAGCAAACAGGTCACGCCGTAAGCGAAAAACCTGGTTTTGAGAGCCAAAATGGCCATTTTTCAGTTTTTTGGGCTAAAAAGTTTTTTTTCCAGCAAAACAGTGTTTTGGACACCCAAAATGTGCTTTTCTCGTCCAAAACTTGCGTTTAGCAGTGAAAACGTCGTGTTTTGAGCAAAAGAAAATTCTCAGCAAATTTCAAATGTTCTCAGCCAAAAACAGTTTTTTTGACCAAAAAGCACCTTTACTCAGCCAAAACCGAATTTTTTTTCGCCAAAACGTCGTGTTTTTATCTCAAGAGGTATTATCATGAGCAAAAAGTGGGGGTTTCAGCAAACAGGTCACGCCGTAAGCGAAAAACCTGGTTTTGAGAGCCAAAATAGACTCATTTTTCAGTTTTTTTGGCTAAAAAGTTGTCAAAACTTGCGTTTAGCAGTGAAAACGTCGTGTTTGAGCAAAAGAAAATTCTCAGCAAATTTCAAAATGTTCTCAGCCAAAAACAGTTTTTTTGACCAAAAAGCACCTTTACTCAGCCAAAACCGAATTTTTTTTCGCCAAAACGTCGTGTTTTTATCTCAAGAGGTATTATCATGAGCAAAAAGTGGGGGTTTCAGCAAACAGGTCACGCCGTAAGCGAAAAACCTGGTTTTGAGAGCCAAAATGGCCATTTTTCAGTTTTTTGGGCTAAAAAGTTTTTTTTCCCAGCAAAACAGTGTTTTGGACACCCAAAATGTGCTTTTCTCGTCCAAAACTTGCGTTTAGCAGTGAAAACGTCGTGTTTTGAGCAAAAGAAAATTCTCAGCAAATTTCAAATGTTCTCAGCCAAAAACAGTTTTTTTGACCAAAAAGCACCTTTACTCAGCCAAAACCGAATTTTTTTTCGCCAAAACGTCGTGTTTTTATCTCAAGAGGTATTATCATGAGCAAAAAGTGGGGGTTCAGCAAACAGGTCACGCAGTAAGCGAAAAACCTGGTTTTGAGAGCCAAAATGGCCATTTTTCAGTTTTTTGGGCTAAAAAGTTTTTTTTCCCAGCAAAACAGTGTTTTGGACACCCAAAATGTGCTTTTCTCGTCCAAAACTTGCGTTTAGCAGTGAAAACGTCGTGTTTTGAGCAAAAGAAAATTCTCAGCAAATTTCAAATGTTCTCAGCCAAAAACAGTTTTTTTGACCAAAAAGCACCTTTACTCAGCCAAAACCGAATTTTTTTTCGCCAAAACGTCGTGTTTTTATCTCAAGAGGTATTATCATGAGCAAAAAGTGGGGGTTTCAGCAAACAGGTCACGCCGTAAGCGAAAAACCTGGTTTTGAGAGCCAAAATTTTTGGGCTAAAAAGTTTTTTTTCCCAGCAAAACAGTGTTTTGGACACCCAAAATGTGCTTTTCTCGTCCAAAACTTGCGTTTAGCAGTGAAAACGTCGTGTTTTGAGCAAAAGAAAATTCTCAGCAAATTTCAAATGTTCTCAGCCAAAAACAGTTTTTTTGACCAAAAAGCACCTTTACTCAGCCAAAACCGAATTTTTTTTCGCCAAAACGTCGTGTTTTTATCTCAAGAGGTATTATCATGAGCAAAAAGTGGGGGTTTCAGCAAACAGGTCACGCCGTAAGCGAAAAACCTGGTTTTGAGAGCCAAAATGGCCATTTTTCAGTTTTTTGGGCTAAAAAGTTTTTTTTCCCAGCAAAACAGTGTTTTGGACACCCAAAATGTGCTTTTCTCGTCCAAAACTTGCGTTTAGCAGTGAAAACGTCGTGTTTTGAGCAAAAGAAAATTCTCAGCAAATTTCAAATGTTCTCAGCCAAAAACAGTTTTTTTGACCAAAAAGCACCTTTACTCAGCCAAAACCGAATTTTTTTTCGCCAAAACGTCGTGTTTTTATCTCAAGAGGTATTATCATGAGCAAAAAGTGGGGGTTTCAGCAAACAGGTCACGCCGTAAGCGAAAAACCTGGTTTTGAGAGCCAAAATGGCCATTTTTCAGTTTTTTGGGCTAAAAAGTTTTTTTTCCCAGCAAAACAGTGTTTTGGACACCCAAAATGTGCTTTTCTCGTCCAAAACTTGCGTTTAGCAGTGAAAACGTCGTGTTTTGAGCAAAAGAAAATTCTCAGCAAATTTCAAATGTTCTCAGCCAAAAACAGTTTTTTTGACCAAAAAGCACCTTTACTCAGCCAAAACCGAATTTTTTTTCGCCAAAACGTCGTGTTTTTATCTCAAGAGGTATTATCATGAGCAAAAAGTGGGGGTTTCAGCAAACAGGTCACGCCGTAAGCGAAAAACCTGGTTTTGAGAGCCAAAATGGCCATTTTTCAGTTTTTTGGGCTAAAAAGTTTTTTTTCCCAGCAAAACAGTGTTTTGGACACCCAAAATGTGCTTTTCTCGTCCAAAACTTGCGTTTAGCAGTGAAAACGTCGTGTTTTGAGCAAAAGAAAATTCTCAGCAAATTTCAAATGTTCTCAGCCAAAAACAGTTTTTTTGACCAAAAAGCACCTTTACTCAGCCAAAACCGAATTTTTTTTCGCCAAAACGTCGTGTTTTTATCTCAAGAGGTATTATCATGAGCAAAAAGTGGGGGTTTCAGCAAACAGGTCACGCCGTAAGCGAAAAACCTGGTTTTGAGAGCCAAAATGGCCATTTTTCAGTTTTTTGGGCTAAAAAGTTTTTTTTCCCAGCAAAACAGTGTTTTGGACACCCAAAATGTGCTTTTCTCGTCCAAAACTTGCGTTTAGCAGTGAAAACGTCGTGTTTTGAGCAAAAGAAAATTCTCAGCAAATTTCAAATGTTCTCAGCCAAAAACAGTTTTTTTGACCAAAAAGCACCTTTACTCAGCCAAAACCGAATTTTTTTTCGCCAAAACGTCGTGTTTTTATCTCAAGAGGTATTATCATGAGCAAAAAGTGGGGGTTTCAGCAAACAGGTCACGCCGTAAGCGAAAAACCTGGTTTTGAGAGCCAAAATGGCCATTTTTCAGTTTTTTGGGCTAAAAAGTTTTTTTTCCCAGCAAAACAGTGTTTTGGACACCCAAAATGTGCTTTTCTCGTCCAAAACTTGCGTTTAGCAGTGAAAACGTCGTGTTTTGAGCAAAAGAAAATTCTCAGCAAATTTCAAATGTTCTCAGCCAAAAACAGTTTTTTTGACCAAAAAGCACCTTTACTCAGCCAAAACCGAATTTTTTTTCGCCAAAACGTCGTGTTTTTATCTCAAGAGGTATTATCATGAGCAAAAAGTGGGGGTTTCAGCAAACAGGTCACGCCGTAAGCGAAAAACCTGGTTTTGAGAGCCAAAATGGCCATTTTTCAGTTTTTTGGGCTAAAAAGTTTTTTTTCCCAGCAAAACAGTGTTTTGGACACCCAAAATGTGCTTTTCTCGTCCAAAACTTGCGTTTAGCAGTGAAAACGTCGTGTTTTGAGCAAAAGAAAATTCTCAGCAAATTTCAAATGTTCTCAGCCAAAAACAGTTTTTTTGACCAAAAAGCACCTTTACTCAGCCAAAACCGAATTTTTTTTCGCCAAAACGTCGTGTTTTTATCTCAAGAGGTATTATCATGAGCAAAAAGTGGGGGTTTCAGCAAACAGGTCACGCCGTAAGCGAAAAACCTGGTTTTGAGAGCCAAAATGGCCATTTTTCAGTTTTTTGGGCTAAAAAGTTTTTTTTCCCAGCAAAACAGTGTTTTGGACACCCAAAATGTGCTTTTCTCGTCCAAAACTTGCGTTTAGCAGTGAAAACGTCGTGTTTTGAGCAAAAGAAAATTCTCAGCAAATTTCAAATGTTCTCAGCCAAAAACAGTTTTTTTGACCAAAAAGCACCTTTACTCAGCCAAAACCGAATTTTTTTTCGCCAAAACGTCGTGTTTTTATCTCAAGAGGTATTATCATGAGCAAAAAGTGGGGGTTTCAGCAAACAGGTCACGCCGTAAGCGAAAAACCTGGTTTTGAGAGCCAAAATGGCCATTTTTCAGTTTTTTGGGCTAAAAAGTTTTTTTTCCCAGCAAAACAGTGTTTTGGACACCCAAAATGTGCTTTTCTCGTCCAAAACTTGCGTTTAGCAGTGAAAACGTCGTGTTTTGAGCAAAAGAAAATTCTCAGCAAATTTCAAATGTTCTCAGCCAAAAACAGTTTTTTTGACCAAAAAGCACCTTTACTCAGCCAAAACCGAATTTTTTTTCGCCAAAACGTCGTGTTTTTATCTCAAGAGGTATTATCATGAGCAAAAAGTGGGGGTTTCAGCAAACAGGTCACGCCGTAAGCGAAAAACCTGGTTTTGAGAGCCAAAATGGCCATTTTTCAGTTTTTTGGGCTAAAAAGTTTTTTTTCCCAGCAAAACAGTGTTTTGGACACCCAAAATGTGCTTTTCTCGTCCAAAACTTGCGTTTAGCAGTGAAAACGTCGTGTTTTGAGCAAAAGAAAATTCTCAGCAAATTTCAAATGTTCTCAGCCAAAAACAGTTTTTTTGACCAAAAAGCACCTTTACTCAGCCAAAACCGAATTTTTTTTCGCCAAAACGTCGTGTTTTTATCTCAAGAGGTATTATCATGAGCAAAAAGTGGGGGTTTCAGCAAACAGGTCACGCCGTAAGCGAAAAACCTGGTTTTGAGAGCCAAAATGGCCATTTTTCAGTTTTTTGGGCTAAAAAGTTTTTTTTCCCAGCAAAACAGTGTTTTGGACACCCAAAATGTGCTTTTCTCGTCCAAAACTTGCGTTTAGCAGTGAAAACGTCGTGTTTTGAGCAAAAGAAAATTCTCAGCAAATTTCAAATGTTCTCAGCCAAAAACAGTTTTTTTGACCAAAAAGCACCTTTACTCAGCCAAAACCGAATTTTTTTTCGCCAAAACGTCGTGTTTTTATCTCAAGAGGTATTATCATGAGCAAAAAGTGGGGGTTTCAGCAAACAGGTCACGCCGTAAGCGAAAAACCTGGTTTTGAGAGCCAAAATGGCCATTTTTCAGTTTTTTGGGCTAAAAAGTTTTTTTTCCCAGCAAAACAGTGTTTTGGACACCCAAAATGTGCTTTTCTCGTCCAAAACTTGCGTTTAGCAGTGAAAACGTCGTGTTTTGAGCAAAAGAAAATTCTCAGCAAATTTCAAATGTTCTCAGCCAAAAACAGTTTTTTTGACCAAAAAGCACCTTTACTCAGCCAAAACCGAATTTTTTTTCGCCAAAACGTCGTGTTTTTATCTCAAGAGGTATTATCATGAGCAAAAAGTGGGGGTTTCAGCAAACAGGTCACGCCGTAAGCGAAAAACCTGGTTTTGAGAGCCAAAATGGCCATTTTTCAGTTTTTTGGGCTAAAAAGTTTTTTTTCCCAGCAAAACAGTGTTTTGGACACCCAAAATGTGCTTTTCTCGTCCAAAACTTGCGTTTAGCAGTGAAAACGTCGTGTTTTGAGCAAAAGAAAATTCTCAGCAAATTTCAAATGTTCTCAGCCAAAAACAGTTTTTTTGACCAAAAAGCACCTTTACTCAGCCAAAACCGAATTTTTTTTCGCCAAAACGTCGTGTTTTTATCTCAAGAGGTATTATCATGAGCAAAAAGTGGGGGTTTCAGCAAACAGGTCACGCCGTAAGCGAAAAACCTGGTTTTGAGAGCCAAAATGGCCATTTTTCAGTTTTTTGGGCTAAAAAGTTTTTTTTCCCAGCAAAACAGTGTTTTGGACACCCAAAATGTGCTTTTCTCGTCCAAAACTTGCGTTTAGCAGTGAAAACGTCGTGTTTTGAGCAAAAGAAAATTCTCAGCAAATTTCAAATGTTCTCAGCCAAAAACAGTTTTTTTGACCAAAAAGCACCTTTACTCAGCCAAAACCGAATTTTTTTTCGCCAAAACGTCGTGTTTTTATCTCAAGAGGTATTATCATGAGCAAAAAGTGGGGGTTTCAGCAAACAGGTCACGCCGTAAGCGAAAAACCTGGTTTTGAGAGCCAAAATGGCCATTTTTCAGTTTTTTGGGCTAAAAAGTTTTTTTTCCCAGCAAAACAGTGTTTTGGACACCCAAAATGTGCTTTTCTCGTCCAAAACTTGCGTTTAGCAGTGAAAACGTCGTGTTTTGAGCAAAAGAAAATTCTCAGCAAATTTCAAATGTTCTCAGCCAAAAACAGTTTTTTTGACCAAAAAGCACCTTTACTCAGCCAAAACCGAATTTTTTTTCGCCAAAACGTCGTGTTTTTATCTCAAGAGGTATTATCATGAGCAAAAAGTGGGGGTTTCAGCAAACAGGTCACGCCGTAAGCGAAAAACCTGGTTTTGAGAGCCAAAATGGCCATTTTTCAGTTTTTTGGGCTAAAAAGTTTTTTTTCCCAGCAAAACAGTGTTTTGGACACCCAAAATGTGCTTTTCTCGTCCAAAACTTGCGTTTAGCAGTGAAAACGTCGTGTTTTGAGCAAAAGAAAATTCTCAGCAAATTTCAAATGTTCTCAGCCAAAAACAGTTTTTTTGACCAAAAAGCACCTTTACTCAGCCAAAACCGAATTTTTTTTCGCCAAAACGTCGTGTTTTTATCTCAAGAGGTATTATCATGAGCAAAAAGTGGGGGTTTCAGCAAACAGGTCACGCCGTAAGCGAAAAACCTGGTTTTGAGAGCCAAAATGGCCATTTTTCAGTTTTTTGGGCTAAAAAGTTTTTTTTCCCAGCAAAACAGTGTTTTGGACACCCAAAATGTGCTTTTCTCGTCCAAAACTTGCGTTTAGCAGTGAAAACGTCGTGTTTTGAGCAAAAGAAAATTCTCAGCAAATTTCAAATGTTCTCAGCCAAAAACAGTTTTTTTGACCAAAAAGCACCTTTACTCAGCCAAAACCGAATTTTTTTTCGCCAAAACGTCGTGTTTTTATCTCAAGAGGTATTATCATGAGCAAAAAGTGGGGGTTTCAGCAAACAGGTCACGCCGTAAGCGAAAAACCTGGTTTTGAGAGCCAAAATGGCCATTTTTCAGTTTTTTGGGCTAAAAAGTTTTTTTTCCCAGCAAAACAGTGTTTTGGACACCCAAAATGTGCTTTTCTCGTCCAAAACTTGCGTTTAGCAGTGAAAACGTCGTGTTTTGAGCAAAAGAAAATTCTCAGCAAATTTCAAATGTTCTCAGCCAAAAACAGTTTTTTTGACCAAAAAGCACCTTTACTCAGCCAAAACCGAATTTTTTTTCGCCAAAACGTCGTGTTTTTATCTCAAGAGGTATTATCATGAGCAAAAAGTGGGGGTTTCAGCAAACAGGTCACGCCGTAAGCGAAAAACCTGGTTTTGAGAGCCAAAATGGCCATTTTTCAGTTTTTTGGGCTAAAAAGTTTTTTTTCCCAGCAAAACAGTGTTTTGGACACCCAAAATGTGCTTTTCTCGTCCAAAACTTGCGTTTAGCAGTGAAAACGTCGTGTTTTGAGCAAAAGAAAATTCTCAGCAAATTTCAAATGTTCTCAGCCAAAAACAGTTTTTTTGACCAAAAAGCACCTTTACTCAGCCAAAACCGAATTTTTTTTCGCCAAAACGTCGTGTTTTTATCTCAAGAGGTATTATCATGAGCAAAAAGTGGGGGTTTCAGCAAACAGGTCACGCCGTAAGCGAAAAACCTGGTTTTGAGAGCCAAAATGGCCATTTTTCAGTTTTTTGGGCTAAAAAGTTTTTTTTCCCAGCAAAACAGTGTTTTGGACACCCAAAATGTGCTTTTCTCGTCCAAAACTTGCGTTTAGCAGTGAAAACGTCGTGTTTTGAGCAAAAGAAAATTCTCAGCAAATTTCAAATGTTCTCAGCCAAAAACAGTTTTTTTGACCAAAAAGCACCTTTACTCAGCCAAAACCGAATTTTTTTTCGCCAAAACGTCGTGTTTTTATCTCAAGAGGTATTATCATGAGCAAAAAGTGGGGGTTTCAGCAAACAGGTCACGCCGTAAGCGAAAAACCTGGTTTTGAGAGCCAAAATGGCCATTTTTCAGTTTTTTGGGCTAAAAAGTTTTTTTTCCCAGCAAAACAGTGTTTTGGACACCCAAAATGTGCTTTTCTCGTCCAAAACTTGCGTTTAGCAGTGAAAACGTCGTGTTTTGAGCAAAAGAAAATTCTCAGCAAATTTCAAATGTTCTCAGCCAAAAACAGTTTTTTTTGACCAAAAAGCACCTTTACTCAGCCAAAACCGAATTTTTTTTCGCCAAAACGTCGTGTTTTTATCTCAAGAGGTATTATCATGAGCAAAAAGTGGGGGTTTCAGCAAACAGGTCACGCCGTAAGCGAAAAACCTGGTTTTGAGAGCCAAAATGGCCATTTTTCAGTTTTTTGGGCTAAAAAGTTTTTTTTCCCAGCAAAACAGTGTTTTGGACACCCAAAATGTGCTTTTCTCGTCCAAAACTTGCGTTTAGCAGTGAAAACGTCGTGTTTTGAGCAAAAGAAAATTCTCAGCAAATTTCAAATGTTCTCAGCCAAAAACAGTTTTTTGACCAAAAAGCACCTTTACTCAGCCAAAACCGAATTTTTTTCGCCAAAACGTCGTGTTTTTATCTCAAGAGGTATTATCATGAGCAAAAAGTGGGGGTTTCAGCAAACAGGTCACGCCGTAAGCGAAAAACCTGGTTTTGAGAGCCAAAATGGCCATTTTTCAGTTTTTTGGGCTAAAAAGTTTTTTTTCCCAGCAAAACAGTGTTTTGGACACCCAAAATGTGCTTTTCTCGTCCAAAACTTGCGTTTAGCAGTGAAAACGTCGTGTTTTGAGCAAAAGAAAATTCTCAGCAAATTTCAAATGTTCTCAGCCAAAAACAGTTTTTTTGACCAAAAAGCACCTTTACTCAGCCAAAACCGAATTTTTTTTCGCCAAAACGTCGTGTTTTTATCTCAAGAGGTATTATCATGAGCAAAAAGTGGGGGTTTCAGCAAACAGGTCACGCCGTAAGCGAAAAACCTGGTTTTGAGAGCCAAAATGGCCATTTTTCAGTTTTTTGGGCTAAAAAGTTTTTTTTCCCAGCAAAACAGTGTTTTGGACACCCAAAATGTGCTTTTCTCGTCCAAAACTTGCGTTTAGCAGTGAAAACGTCGTGTTTTGAGCAAAAGAAAATTCTCAGCAAATTTCAAATGTTCTCAGCCAAAAACAGTTTTTTTGACCAAAAAGCACCTTTACTCAGCCAAAACCGAATTTTTTTTCGCCAAAACGTCGTGTTTTTATCTCAAGAGGTATTATCATGAGCAAAAAGTGGGGGTTTCAGCAAACAGGTCACGCCGTAAGCGAAAAACCTGGTTTTGAGAGCCAAAATGGCCATTTTTCAGTTTTTTGGGCTAAAAAGTTTTTTTTCCCAGCAAAACAGTGTTTTGGACACCCAAAATGTGCTTTTCTCGTCCAAAACTTGCGTTTAGCAGTGAAAACGTCGTGTTTTGAGCAAAAGAAAATTCTCAGCAAATTTCAAATGTTCTCAGCCAAAAACAGTTTTTTTGACCAAAAAGCACCTTTACTCAGCCAAAACCGAATTTTTTTTCGCCAAAACGTCGTGTTTTTATCTCAAGAGGTATTATCATGAGCAAAAAGTGGGGGTTTCAGCAAACAGGTCACGCCGTAAGCGAAAAACCTGGTTTTGAGAGCCAAAATGGCCATTTTTCAGTTTTTGGGCTAAAAAGTTTTTTTCCCAGCAAAACAGTGTTTTGGACACCCAAAATGTGCTTTTCTCGTCCAAAACTTGCGTTTAGCAGTGAAAACGTCGTGTTTTGAGCAAAAGAAAATTCTCAGCAAATTTCAAATGTTCTCAGCCAAAAACAGTTTTTTTGACCAAAAAGCACCTTTACTCAGCCAAAACCGAATTTTTTTTCGCCAAAACGTCGTGTTTTTATCTCAAGAGGTATTATCATGAGCAAAAAGTGGGGGTTTCATGAGCAAAAAGTGGGGGTTTCAGCAAACAGGTCACGCCGTAAGCGAAAAACCTGGTTTTGAGAGCCAAAATGGCCATTTTTCAGTTTTTTGGGCTAAAAAGTTTTTTTTCCCAGCAAAACAGTGTTTTGGACACCCAAAATGTGCTTTTCTCGTCCAAAACTTGCGTTTAGCAGTGAAAACGTCGTGTTTTGAGCAAAAGAAAATTCTCAGCAAATTTCAAATGTTCTCAGCCAAAAACAGTTTTTTTGACCAAAAAGCACCTTTACTCAGCCAAAACCGAATTTTTTTTCGCCAAAACGTCGTGTTTTTATCTCAAGAGGTATTATCATGAGCAAAAAGTGGGGGTTTCAGCAAACAGGTCACGCCGTAAGCGAAAAACCTGGTTTTGAGAGCCAAAATGGCCATTTTTCAGTTTTTTGGGCTAAAAAGTTTTTTTTCCCAGCAAAACAGTGTTTTGGACACCCAAAATGTGCTTTTCTCGTCCAAAACTTGCGTTTAGCAGTGAAAACGTCGTGTTTTGAGCAAAAGAAAATTCTCAGCAAATTTCAAATGTTCTCAGCCAAAAACAGTTTTTTTGACCAAAAAGCACCTTTACTCAGCCAAAACCGAATTTTTTTTCGCCAAAACGTCGTGTTTTTATCTCAAGAGGTATTATCATGAGCAAAAAGTGGGGGTTTCAGCAAACAGGTCACGCCGTAAGCGAAAAACCTGGTTTTGAGAGCCAAAATGGCCATTTTTCAGTTTTTTGGGCTAAAAAGTTTTTTTTCCCAGCAAAACAGTGTTTTGGACACCCAAAATGTGCTTTTCTCGTCCAAAACTTGCGTTTAGCAGTGAAAACGTCGTGTTTTGAGCAAAAGAAAATTCTCAGCAAATTTCAAATGTTCTCAGCCAAAAACAGTTTTTTTGACCAAAAAGCACCTTTACTCAGCCAAAACCGAATTTTTTTTCGCCAAAACGTCGTGTTTTTATCTCAAGAGGTATTATCATGAGCAAAAAGTGGGGGTTTCAGCAAACAGGTCACGCCGTAAGCGAAAAACCTGGTTTTGAGAGCCAAAATGGCCATTTTTCAGTTTTTTGGGCTAAAAAGTTTTTTTTCCCAGCAAAACAGTGTTTTGGACACCCAAAATGTGCTTTTCTCGTCCAAAACTTGCGTTTAGCAGTGAAAACGTCGTGTTTTGAGCAAAAGAAAATTCTCAGCAAATTTCAAATGTTCTCAGCCAAAAACAGTTTTTTTGACCAAAAAGCACCTTTACTCAGCCAAAACCGAATTTTTTTTCGCCAAAACGTCGTGTTTTTATCTCAAGAGGTATTATCATGAGCAAAAAGTGGGGGTTTCAGCAAACAGGTCACGCCGTAAGCGAAAAACCTGGTTTTGAGAGCCAAAATGGCCATTTTTCAGTTTTTTGGGCTAAAAAGTTTTTTTTCCCAGCAAAACAGTGTTTTGGACACCCAAAATGTGCTTTTCTCGTCCAAAACTTGCGTTTAGCAGTGAAAACGTCGTGTTTTGAGCAAAAGAAAATTCTCAGCAAATTTCAAATGTTCTCAGCCAAAAACAGTTTTTTTGACCAAAAAGCACCTTTACTCAGCCAAAACCGAATTTTTTTTCGCCAAAACGTCGTGTTTTTATCTCAAGAGGTATTATCATGAGCAAAAAGTGGGGGTTTCAGCAAACAGGTCACGCCGTAAGCGAAAAACCTGGTTTTGAGAGCCAAAATGGCCATTTTTCAGTTTTTTGGGCTAAAAAGTTTTTTTTCCCAGCAAAACAGTGTTTTGGACACCCAAAATGTGCTTTTCTCGTCCAAAACTTGCGTTTAGCAGTGAAAACGTCGTGTTTTGAGCAAAAGAAAATTCTCAGCAAATTTCAAATGTTCTCAGCCAAAAACAGTTTTTTTGACCAAAAAGCACCTTTACTCAGCCAAAACCGAATTTTTTTTCGCCAAAACGTCGTGTTTTTATCTCAAGAGGTATTATCATGAGCAAAAAGTGGGGGTTTCAGCAAACAGGTCACGCCGTAAGCGAAAAACCTGGTTTTGAGAGCCAAAATGGCCATTTTTCAGTTTTTTGGGCTAAAAAGTTTTTTTTCCCAGCAAAACAGTGTTTTGGACACCCAAAATGTGCTTTTCTCGTCCAAAACTTGCGTTTAGCAGTGAAAACGTCGTGTTTTGAGCAAAAGAAAATTCTCAGCAAATTTCAAATGTTCTCAGCCAAAAACAGTTTTTTTGACCAAAAAGCACCTTTACTCAGCCAAAACCGAATTTTTTTTCGCCAAAACGTCGTGTTTTTATCTCAAGAGGTATTATCATGAGCAAAAAGTGGGGGTTTCAGCAAACAGGTCACGCCGTAAGCGAAAAACCTGGTTTTGAGAGCCAAAATGGCCATTTTTCAGTTTTTTGGGCTAAAAAGTTTTTTTTCCCAGCAAAACAGTGTTTTGGACACCCAAAATGTGCTTTTCTCGTCCAAAACTTGCGTTTAGCAGTGAAAACGTCGTGTTTTGAGCAAAAGAAAATTCTCAGCAAATTTCAAATGTTCTCAGCCAAAAACAGTTTTTTTGACCAAAAAGCACCTTTACTCAGCCAAAACCGAATTTTTTTTCGCCAAAACGTCGTGTTTTTATCTCAAGAGGTATTATCATGAGCAAAAAGTGGGGGTTTCAGCAAACAGGTCACGCCGTAAGCGAAAAACCTGGTTTTGAGAGCCAAAATGGCCATTTTTCAGTTTTTTGGGCTAAAAAGTTTTTTTTCCCAGCAAAACAGTGTTTTGGACACCCAAAATGTGCTTTTCTCGTCCAAAACTTGCGTTTAGCAGTGAAAACGTCGTGTTTTGAGCAAAAGAAAATTCTCAGCAAATTTCAAATGTTCTCAGCCAAAAACAGTTTTTTTGACCAAAAAGCACCTTTACTCAGCCAAAACCGAATTTTTTTTCGCCAAAACGTCGTGTTTTTATCTCAAGAGGTATTATCATGAGCAAAAAGTGGGGGTTTCAGCAAACAGGTCACGCCGTAAGCGAAAAACCTGGTTTTGAGAGCCAAAATGGCCATTTTTCAGTTTTTTGGGCTAAAAAGTTTTTTTTCCCAGCAAAACAGTGTTTTGGACACCCAAAATGTGCTTTTCTCGTCCAAAACTTGCGTTTAGCAGTGAAAACGTCGTGTTTTGAGCAAAAGAAAATTCTCAGCAAATTTCAAATGTTCTCAGCCAAAAACAGTTTTTTTGACCAAAAAGCACCTTTACTCAGCCAAAACCGAATTTTTTTTCGCCAAAACGTCGTGTTTTTATCTCAAGAGGTATTATCATGAGCAAAAAGTGGGGGTTTCAGCAAACAGGTCACGCCGTAAGCGAAAAACCTGGTTTTGAGAGCCAAAATGGCCATTTTTCAGTTTTTTGGGCTAAAAAGTTTTTTTTCCCAGCAAAACAGTGTTTTGGACACCCAAAATGTGCTTTTCTCGTCCAAAACTTGCGTTTAGCAGTGAAAACGTCGTGTTTTGAGCAAAAGAAAATTCTCAGCAAATTTCAAATGTTCTCAGCCAAAAACAGTTTTTTTGACCAAAAAGCACCTTTACTCAGCCAAAACCGAATTTTTTTTCGCCAAAACGTCGTGTTTTTATCTCAAGAGGTATTATCATGAGCAAAAAGTGGGGGTTTCAGCAAACAGGTCACGCCGTAAGCGAAAAACCTGGTTTTGAGAGCCAAAATGGCCATTTTTCAGTTTTTTGGGCTAAAAAGTTTTTTTTCCCAGCAAAACAGTGTTTTGGACACCCAAAATGTGCTTTTCTCGTCCAAAACTTGCGTTTAGCAGTGAAAACGTCGTGTTTTGAGCAAAAGAAAATTCTCAGCAAATTTCAAATGTTCTCAGCCAAAAACAGTTTTTTTGACCAAAAAGCACCTTTACTCAGCCAAAACCGAATTTTTTTTCGCCAAAACGTCGTGTTTTTATCTCAAGAGGTATTATCATGAGCAAAAAGTGGGGGTTTCAGCAAACAGGTCACGCCGTAAGCGAAAAACCTGGTTTTGAGAGCCAAAATGGCCATTTTTCAGTTTTTTGGGCTAAAAAGTTTTTTTTCCCAGCAAAACAGTGTTTTGGACACCCAAAATGTGCTTTTCTCGTCCAAAACTTGCGTTTAGCAGTGAAAACGTCGTGTTTTGAGCAAAAGAAAATTCTCAGCAAATTTCAAATGTTCTCAGCCAAAAACAGTTTTTTTGACCAAAAAGCACCTTTACTCAGCCAAAACCGAATTTTTTTTCGCCAAAACGTCGTGTTTTTATCTCAAGAGGTATTATCATGAGCAAAAAGTGGGGGTTTCAGCAAACAGGTCACGCCGTAAGCGAAAAACCTGGTTTTGAGAGCCAAAATGGCCATTTTTCAGTTTTTTGGGCTAAAAAGTTTTTTTTCCCAGCAAAACAGTGTTTTGGACACCCAAAATGTGCTTTTCTCGTCCAAAACTTGCGTTTAGCAGTGAAAACGTCGTGTTTTGAGCAAAAGAAAATTCTCAGCAAATTTCAAATGTTCTCAGCCAAAAACAGTTTTTTTGACCAAAAAGCACCTTTACTCAGCCAAAACCGAATTTTTTTTCGCCAAAACGTCGTGTTTTTATCTCAAGAGGTATTATCATGAGCAAAAAGTGGGGGTTTCAGCAAACAGGTCACGCCGTAAGCGAAAAACCTGGTTTTGAGAGCCAAAATGGCCATTTTTCAGTTTTTTGGGCTAAAAAGTTTTTTTTCCCAGCAAAACAGTGTTTTGGACACCCAAAATGTGCTTTTCTCGTCCAAAACTTGCGTTTAGCAGTGAAAACGTCGTGTTTTGAGCAAAAGAAAATTCTCAGCAAATTTCAAATGTTCTCAGCCAAAAACAGTTTTTTTGACCAAAAAGCACCTTTACTCAGCCAAAACCGAATTTTTTTTCGCCAAAACGTCGTGTTTTTATCTCAAGAGGTATTATCATGAGCAAAAAGTGGGGGTTTCAGCAAACAGGTCACGCCGTAAGCGAAAAACCTGGTTTTGAGAGCCAAAATGGCCATTTTTCAGTTTTTTGGGCTAAAAAGTTTTTTTTCCCAGCAAAACAGTGTTTTGGACACCCAAAATGTGCTTTTCTCGTCCAAAACTTGCGTTTAGCAGTGAAAACGTCGTGTTTTGAGCAAAAGAAAATTCTCAGCAAATTTCAAATGTTCTCAGCCAAAAACAGTTTTTTTGACCAAAAAGCACCTTTACTCAGCCAAAACCGAATTTTTTTTCGCCAAAACGTCGTGTTTTTATCTCAAGAGGTATTATCATGAGCAAAAAGTGGGGGTTTCAGCAAACAGGTCACGCCGTAAGCGAAAAACCTGGTTTTGAGAGCCAAAATGGCCATTTTTCAGTTTTTTGGGCTAAAAAGTTTTTTTTCCCAGCAAAACAGTGTTTTGGACACCCAAAATGTGCTTTTCTCGTCCAAAACTTGCGTTTAGCAGTGAAAACGTCGTGTTTTGAGCAAAAGAAAATTCTCAGCAAATTTCAAATGTTCTCAGCCAAAAACAGTTTTTTTGACCAAAAAGCACCTTTACTCAGCCAAAACCGAATTTTTTTTCGCCAAAACGTCGTGTTTTTATCTCAAGAGGTATTATCATGAGCAAAAAGTGGGGGTTTCAGCAAACAGGTCACGCCGTAAGCGAAAAACCTGGTTTTGAGAGCCAAAATGGCCATTTTTCAGTTTTTTGGGCTAAAAAGTTTTTTTTCCCAGCAAAACAGTGTTTTGGACACCCAAAATGTGCTTTTCTCGTCCAAAACTTGCGTTTAGCAGTGAAAACGTCGTGTTTTGAGCAAAAGAAAATTCTCAGCAAATTTCAAATGTTCTCAGCCAAAAACAGTTTTTTTGACCAAAAAGCACCTTTACTCAGCCAAAACCGAATTTTTTTTCGCCAAAACGTCGTGTTTTTATCTCAAGAGGTATTATCATGAGCAAAAAGTGGGGGTTTCAGCAAACAGGTCACGCCGTAAGCGAAAAACCTGGTTTTGAGAGCCAAAATGGCCATTTTTCAGTTTTTTGGGCTAAAAAGTTTTTTTTCCCAGCAAAACAGTGTTTTGGACACCCAAAATGTGCTTTTCTCGTCCAAAACTTGCGTTTAGCAGTGAAAACGTCGTGTTTTGAGCAAAAGAAAATTCTCAGCAAATTTCAAATGTTCTCAGCCAAAAACAGTTTTTTTGACCAAAAAGCACCTTTACTCAGCCAAAACCGAATTTTTTTTCGCCAAAACGTCGTGTTTTTATCTCAAGAGGTATTATCATGAGCAAAAAGTGGGGGTTTCAGCAAACAGGTCACGCCGTAAGCGAAAAACCTGGTTTTGAGAGCCAAAATGGCCATTTTTCAGTTTTTTGGGCTAAAAAGTTTTTTTTCCCAGCAAAACAGTGTTTTGGACACCCAAAATGTGCTTTTCTCGTCCAAAACTTGCGTTTAGCAGTGAAAACGTCGTGTTTTGAGCAAAAGAAAATTCTCAGCAAATTTCAAATGTTCTCAGCCAAAAACAGTTTTTTTGACCAAAAAGCACCTTTACTCAGCCAAAACCGAATTTTTTTTCGCCAAAACGTCGTGTTTTTATCTCAAGAGGTATTATCATGAGCAAAAAGTGGGGGTTTCAGCAAACAGGTCACGCCGTAAGCGAAAAACCTGGTTTTGAGAGCCAAAATGGCCATTTTTCAGTTTTTTGGGCTAAAAAGTTTTTTTTCCCAGCAAAACAGTGTTTTGGACACCCAAAATGTGCTTTTCTCGTCCAAAACTTGCGTTTAGCAGTGAAAACGTCGTGTTTTGAGCAAAAGAAAATTCTCAGCAAATTTCAAATGTTCTCAGCCAAAAACAGTTTTTTTGACCAAAAAGCACCTTTACTCAGCCAAAACCGAATTTTTTTTCGCCAAAACGTCGTGTTTTTATCTCAAGAGGTATTAGCATGAGCAAAAAGTGGGGGTTTCAGCAAACAGGTCACGCCGTAAGCGAAAAACCTGGTTTTGAGAGCCAAAATGGCCATTTTTCAGTTTTTTGGGCTAAAAAGTTTTTTTTCCCAGCAAAACAGTGTTTTGGACACCCAAAATGTGCTTTTCTCGTCCAAAACTTGCGTTTAGCAGTGAAAACGTCGTGTTTTGAGCAAAAGAAAATTCTCAGCAAATTTCAAATGTTCTCAGCCAAAAACAGTTTTTTTGACCAAAAAGCACCTTTACTCAGCCAAAACCGAATTTTTTTTCGCCAAAACGTCGTGTTTT